>JARHVA010000425.1:4455000-4535000 GCA_037957365.1 Torreya grandis | reverse complement strand
TCATTTCTTCTTTCATTGCCTCACACCAAACACCATGATCCACTACATCTTCATAACATCTTTTAACTTGTAATTGATAATATAAATAATAGTTAACAATGATTTTTATCATGTTTGTTGGTAGTCCTCGATAAAAAAATTTAAGTATTTTTTAACTTCTTTGGAGGACTTGGATTTGATGTTGGATTTGCACTTATACTTGATAGAGAATTTTTTGGTGATGAAACTAGACTACCACCAGGGCTTGAGGTGTTACTGAGGCTCATGAGAGAGGAGCAATGCCACCATGATAAGACTATAATTTCATGTTTGATAATTATTTTTTATATAAACTTTATTTACACACTCCCCTTCATCAAATATCTCTTCACATAATATATATATATATATATATATATATATATATATATATATATATATATTTAGATTAGAAAAATTATATGGTTTGATAATTTTAGAGTAACCAAAAAATACTCATCCTTCACTTTTTTCATTGATCTTAGTTATAGTTTATTCTAGGACATGCATATATTCTAATGAAGAAACAAATACCACATGTTCCATGCTAAGTCTTTTAACAAAACAAGCTCCATCTACCATTAGTATAATTCTTTATGAATAATGTAGGATTCAGATTGAGGATATAAATAGTTGTAGGTACTACTTCCCAAAACTAATTTCTCAATGGGGATAATTATAATTATGGATGAATAAAATTTTCTATAATAGCCCAGTGAATATTAGAAAAAGGGTGTAATTTTATTGACTAAAATTTGGTAAAATATCCAAACATGTATAAAATGACTAACTATTCCATTATCTCTATATATTTTTAAAATTATCTGATAAATTAAATATAATATTCAAATCAAGATATGATAACATCTTGTTCCTTCATGATTTACTCTCCTTCTAAGAAGACTAATGCACCTCTATTAAATATGTAAATATTATAAACAAACACATTTATATTTATCTCAAACTCCTAAGGATAGATTATAAGTTTTCAAACATGGTGGCTTGCTCTAGTTTGTTACCTCATAATAAGGTTTGATGGAAATCATACAATAACTATTTAGAGGATTTTACTTTGATCATGACATATCATATTAAAATTTGTGTTTCATAATTATTTTTAGTTTAGTTCATATTAGGAGTCATTTTAGAATCTCTCTTTGTAAATCATTGACTTCAGAACCCATTTTTGTAAACTATTTAATGAAGTGTTTGGTCATAACCAACATATCAACCAAATAGATTACACATACTCTAATTCAACAACACCAACTTTTTTGTGAAACTTGTTTAGTGAAATATAAATGGAACTAATAGAGAAATAAATTAAATGTATTTAAATACTTAAAGTAGCATGTTACATAAGAGAAACAACCAAATTTATATTTTTTTATGATATACTTAGTTTTAAGGTTTGTTAGTTGTTTGTTGATGAGAACACTAGGTTGATTTTAATTATTGTTTAAACTTATAATCATAATAGTATTATTTATATAATAATAGTATAATAAATTACATTAACCAAATGAAATTAATTATATTCTCTTTTCAATAATTATAAAAATATTCATTGTCTACCTGAACTCCTATGCATTTAATCTAGAATAACAAATATTAGTTAGTAACAAATATTATTTCAAGAACTTGATATTTATAATCATACTATCATATAATGGAAAATTTCAGACCAAATATAATATATGATAGAGTCGAGCCATTGAAACCAATGACCATACTTTATTTTTCTTCAAATGTGTTCTCTTTTCTAAATGTGCTAAAATTTTATTATAGATATGACACAATCCATAGGATACTGAAGATTCATGTGATTTTCGTTAGAAGATATATGGTTTTCCAATAAAAATTTCACAAGTCATAACTAAATAAATGTATTACATAATCCATTAATATGGTTCAAAATTTAACAGAATAAATAAGAATTCAATACCATATCCTCGTATGGCATAAACACATACGTTACATTCGAGATAATGTTTATTTTAACTACTACACTTGGACATATGGGATTATTCCTAGAGTAAATATTCTATTATCCATATCATTTATTAAAAAATTAATATTGAAATTTTATCTTAACCTATAACACAACCATCATACTCTAGTTTTCAACAAATTCCACATAAATTTATAACTTAACACCATATCTTCAATTTTAAAATTATATTAGAGAATTATTTAACAATTAATCATAATTTTATATACAAGTTCAACAAACAAGTCCCCAAAAATACGTGAATCAATGCTTTAATGTTTTATTTACATCCTTATTGTAAATCATTGACTACAAAAAGTATTCAAAACTTAATCATGCAGAACCAAGGCTATTATATATAAAATTATAATGAAAACTCTTCATAGAATCCAAAATACAACATATTCTATCTTATGTATTATTGATGGAATATTTTTACACAATGAACAATAACTAAAGTTGTCTCAAATAAGCATAAATTGTCATATTAATGAACTCAATCCTCATAACATAACTATTCATAATACAATATCCACATGAGTGTCATATCATGATTGGAACATAATTTAATTTGATAAACTATTCATTATAATCGCAACATGTATCTTATGTGTATAAGGTAAAATACAAGTTTTCCTTTTGACATGAAAGTTATGACATCACATAAATAACTTTCAATAATTCACAATAATATCTGCATCTCCAATTAGCATCATATTTTCACTGATGTTCAGACAATGCATTGAGTTTATATAGTAAATCTTGTCAATTACATTCATCCATTATTCTAATATATTGACACCTTGAGAAATTACATCATGTTTAAAAACACATGGAAATTCCATACTCAAACCCTGAGAAGAAAGAACAACACCATAAAAACATTCAAATAGATATATATTTCAATGCTAGATGAGTGGTGATTATGAGGGACAATGATAAAGTATCTCAAGTGATATCATACACCATGGAGCCCATATTTTATACCAAACCTAGATTCAAGGTAGATTTTAGATTTCCATTACCAATACCCATTACAAAGGGGTCTACAACATGCATTATGGAAACATCTTTGATTACTTTTTTTATATTATCAAGGATGGACAAAGACATCATGATAGATTATTAGATTATAATAGGGATCCATATATGTTGTGATGATATAATAAAAAATGCAATGACACTAATGTGGTGATAAGACATTGAGGTCTCAAAGTCCAAGTTGTAGCTTTTGATTGTCCATGCTATAGATTGCATTGATATATTTGACATTTCATTGGCAAAGCCTTAGGGAATATTCATCTTCAGATATTTTTTTCTATGTGTCAAAGCTTTCATCCACAAGTTGTCATGGAAATGTTTTTATCTGACAACACCTACATGAAAATCTGAACTAAAAAATATGGCTAGTTTTTTATATTTAATTTCAACCATTGTAGTATGTCTATTGCTAAATCAATGTAAATTATCTTGGCAATTTGAGTGGGATTTATTAACCATATTAATTTATCAGTGTCAACAAAAGCTACTCATTATTTATTTATGGTAAATTTATTAATGATACACTACATAGTGATTCCATGGCTAAAGAGTATTGAATTGGGTCCATCCCCTATCCATCCCTCTATAGGTTAGAACACTAATTTGTGGACACCCACACTATGCCCTACCCCAAATCTAACCCAACTTGGCCATACATATGGATCCTACTATTAGAGTATCTTATTACTCATGCTTGATAGGCTCTAGGTTATTTATGTTTACCTCTTTGTGTCATTTTTAGATATTTATCCCATATTTCTTATTTTATCTTGCATCTTATTTTTCCTTGTATATTTAAGCAAGGGCTTTACATTGTAACATACATGATTTTTTATGCATCATGATCTTTTGTATATCTCTTTTTTGTATAATAACTGATTTTTTTTTCAATTGGTTTCTTCTTTGAGTATATGTTAAAGAACTAATGGTTTTATTAATGATATCTTGGAGAGGTATTGGCTATGGGTCCTATATTATTTTGCAATCCTCCATAGATCAAAATTGATTACTCAATAACTTTTGATTAGTGGTTAAAAATTGAGCATTGCCTTCCTCAAAAGTTCACATTTTTTAATTTCCCATACATTGGTCCTATTTGCATTGTAAAACTAACTAAAATATAAACTGTCACATTCTAAGGGGGTCTCTTTGCATTGATTTTTTTGCTTTGTGCCTACAGTTTGTGGTGACATTTTAGTGGTAATGAATTTTCTATGTTGTGAGCATTTTTGAAGGAATATTATTTGTTTTACACATATCTATTTCATTTATAAGATATCAGAGGGTGAGGTCGGATCTGGTAGGAGGTCAGACCCCCTCATAAGCAACATAAACTTCCTTCTTGCTTCTTCTAGATTACATTGTCATCATTTGTTGCACTCTTGAATGCATTTTTTGTTAAGTCTGACATCCTATTATTGAATGTGTAATATCACTACTAGGGGACTCCATATGTTACGGGCCCTATATTTTAATTCATGCATGCACTATCTTAGACACATTTTTGGCTAAGCACAATGTCCTTTTGTATATGCTTTGTAGGTTATTGTTTTTTGAATAATGATCCTTTTCTATTGTGTTTGCATATATTATAACTATTTTCACCATTTTCCACATTTTTCCATCAACCCATGACATGTATTATTACTTTGACACACTGGTAGTTTATGTCAATTCTCCTCGAGATCCTTTTCTTAGCACCTTGCCTTATTCTATGGAGACACATTTTTTTATGCCCTTGTTTTTGGAGTATCTCTCTTTATGGATTATATGACAAGATAATAGTCTCCTTATTTTGATCTATTCTGGTGAAGCCCAGTGTCTTCCTTATTTTTATCTAGTATTTTTTATGTATGCATTATATTGTACTTACACTTATTTATAAATTACCATAAGTGGTTTTATAATTTAGCCTTTCCTACCTTCATGTGTTTGTGTGTTTTATTATAGGCACCTTTTCACTTCTTCAATTGCTTGTCTCCTCCATCGCCACCATGGGAAATCATCCTTGAGAGTCCTTTTTCTTCCACTCCACCTAATTAGTAGTATTGGGTGGGGGGGCAGGTGGGGGGGAAGGGGGAAGGCGATGTGATGTATATTCTACTTCTTAGTGATGAGTGTTCCTTGTACATATAATTATTATTTTTTTAAAATTTACTGTAAATTTTATTAAATAAGCCTCATTTATGAGAAATTGATTATTCAATAACTTTTGTCCGATAGCTCAAAAATGAAAACCTTATTTTTCAAAAGTTATTATTTTTCATTTCCCATGCATTGGTCCTACATACATTATAAAATACACTAAAATATAAAGTGTCACATTCTAGGGAGTTTCTTTGCATTGATTATGTTGCCTTATGCTTATTGTTTGTGGTGACATTTTAGTGGTGATGCATGTGTTATGTTGTGAACATTTTTGAAGGAATATTCTTTATTTTACATGTACCTTATCTCTTTCATTTTTAAGAGATTAGAGGGTGAGATCTAGTATGGAAAGAGGTCATACCCCTCATAGGCAATACAAACTTCTTTCTCCTTTTGGATTGCATTATCATCATTTATTGTACTCATAGACACATTTTGACTAAGTCTGAGGTCCTATTCTTGAGTGTACATTGTCACTACTAGGGGGTTTCATGGGTTATGAACCTTGTATCATACTTCATGCATGCAATATATTAGATAATTTTTTTTTGTCTAAGCCTAATGTCCTTTTGCATGTCCTTTGTAGGATGTTATTGTTTGGTTATTGATCTCTTTTTGGGGTGTTTGCATATATTATCTCTTTTCACCATTTACCACACTCTTCCATCAACCCATAACATCTATTAGTACTTTAACACACTGGTAGTTTATTTTAGGTCTCCTTGAGGCCCCTTTTTTAGCACCTCATCTTCTTCTTTGGAGACACCTTTTTATTCCTTTATTTTTGGAGCATCTCTCTTGATGGATTATACAATAGGATGAAAATCTCTTCATTTAGAGCTATTCTAGTGAAGCTTAGTGTCTTCCTTATTTCCATCTGATATTTTTTGTGTATGGGTTATATTATACTCACACTAATTTATAAAGTGTCATGGGAGGTCTATTGATTCAACCTTGTCTAGCTTCATGCATTTGTGTGCTCTATTATGTGCACCTTGTCAATTCTTCAATTTCTTGTCTCCTTCATCACCACCATGGGCCATCATCTTTGAGAGACTTTTTCCCTCCACTCCACCCAGTTAGCCATATGGGGGAGTATGATGTACATTTTGCTTTGTGGTGTTGAGTATTCTTTGCACATGTATTAATTTTTTTAAAAATTTACTGTAAATTTTATAAAATAAATTGATTTTTTAATAAATTTTAATCAGTAGCTCAAAATAGAACACCATCTTTTTTTTAAAATTGTATTTTTTGATTTCCCATGCATTAGTCCTATTTACATTATAAATGGCACTAAAATATTAATTGTCATATTCTGGGGGGGTTCTTTACATTGATTATGTTGCCTTGTGCTTAAATTTTAGGGTGACATTTTAGTGGTGATGCATTAGAAATTTTTGAGGGAATATTTTTTATTTTGTACGTACCTTATATCTTTTTTTTTTAGATATCAGAGGGTAAGATCTATTCTGGTAGGTAGTCAAACCCCATCAAATGCAACACAAACTTCCTTATTGCTTACTTTGGATTGCATTGTCACCAATTTTTGCATGCATGGATTCATGTTTAACTGAGTCCAATCTCCTATTCTTTAGTGTGAATTATCATTATTAGGGGTTCCATGTACTATGGGCCCTATATTTTACTTTACATATGCACTATCTTAGATGCATTTTCAGTTGATCCTAATGTCTTTTTGTATGTGCTTTGTAGATTATTATTTTTTGGCTATTGATCATTTTTTATGTATTTGCATAAATTATGGATTGTTTTGACATTTTCCACACTCTTTTATCAGCCCATGATATGCATTAGTAATTTGACACACTAGTATTTTGTGTCATGTCTCTCTAAGGCCCCTTTCTTATCACCTCACCTTCTTCTATGGAGACACCTTTTCCTATTTTATTATTCTTGAAGCATATCTCTTGATGGATTATACAATAAGATGACAGTCTCCTTGTTTATAACTATTCTGGTGAAGCCCAATTTATTCCTTGTTTCCATCTAGTGTTTTTTGTGTATGGGTTCTATTGTACTCAAACTAATTTATAAATTGAAATGGGGTTTTTTTTTATTCAACATTGTTACCTACATGCATTTGTATGCTCTATTCTAGGTACCTTTTCACTTTTTCAATTATTTATATCTTCCATCACCACTATGGGCAGTCATATTTGAGAGAATTTTTAACTCCACTCCACCTATTCAAAAGTATGGGGTGTGTGATTTACATTATGATTCTTGGTTTTGAGTATGGTTTTCACATGTAGTAATTTTTTTACAAATATTTAGTGAAAATTTTATTAAAAATATTTCATTTATAAGAAATTGATTATTTAATAAATTTGGATCGATAGCTTAGAATTTAGCACCATCTTTTTTAAAATTTCACATTTTTTATTTCCCATACATTGGTCCTATTTAGATTATAAAACATATTAAAATATAAAGTGTTGCATTCTGGGGGGTCTCTTTGCATTGATTATGCTTTCTTATGTTTATGTTTTGTAGTGACATTATAGTGGTGATGTGTTTGTTATCTTGTGAGTGTTTTTGAAGGTTTATTATTTATTTTATACATACCTTATCTTTTTTATTATATATTTAAGTGTGATATCTAGTTTGGCAGGAGGTTAAACCCCATCATAAACAACATAAACATCATTCATGATTCTTATATATTACATTGTCATCATTTGTTTCACTCATAGATGCATTTTTAGCTAAGTACGATGTCCTATTGTTTAATATGTATTATCATTAATAGGGGTTCCATGTGATATGGGCCATGTATTATAATTCATGCATGTACTATCTCAGTTACATTTTTAGTTGAGCTCAACATCATTTTGCATGTGCTTTACAAATTATTGTTTTTAGCTACTGATTCTTTTCTAGTGTGTTTATATACATTATGGCTATTTTTTTCATTTACCACATTTTTCCATCAACCCATAACATGCATCAGTACTTTGACACACAACTAGTTTGTGTCATGTCTCCTTGAGAAACCTTTCTCAATGCCTCACCTTCTTCTATAGAGACATATTTTTTTGCTCCCTTATTTTTGGAGCATCTCTCTTAATGGCTCATATGATAGGAGGAAAATATCCTCATTGGAGTTATCCTAGTGAAGTTTAGTGTTTTCCTTGTTTTCATCTGATGTATTTTGTGCATGGTTTATATTATACTTGAACTAATTTTTAAAGTGCCATGGGATATTTGTTGATTCAGTATTTTTTACCTTCATGCATTTATGTGCTCTATTTTGGGCACCTTTTCACTTCTTTAGTTACTTCTCTCCTCCATCACCACCATAGGCCATCATATTTGAGAGACCTTTTTCCTCCATTCCACCTAGTCAGTAGTATGAGAGGGTGTGATACAAATTTTGCTTCTTAGAGTTGAGTTTTACTTGCACATGTAGTACTATTTTTTTTAAATTTTAGTGCAAAAATTATTGAATAGGCATCATTTATATGAAATTGATTATTTAATAACTATTGATAAGCAGCTCAAAATTGATCACCATTTTTTTTTTGAAAGTTCATATTTTTTCATTTCTCATGCATTGGTCCTAATTAAACTTTAAAATGCACTAAAAATATAAAGTGCCATATTTTGGGGGTCTCTTTGCATTGATTGTACTACCTTGTGATTAAAATTTATGGTGACATTTTAGTGGTGATGTATTTGCTATGTTGTGAGAACATTTAGGGAATATCTTATTTTTTCACGTACCTTATCTCTTTCATTTGTCAAAGATTGGAGGGTGAGATCAGGTTTATTAGGAGGCTAGACCCCCTCACAGGCAACACAAACTTCTTTATTTTTTATTTTAGATTGCATTTTCATTATTTGTTTCACTCATGGATGCTTTTTCAACTAAGTCTAATGTCATTTTCTTGAGTGTGCATTGTCACTACTAGCAGTTTCATGTACTATGGGCCCTTTATTGTACTTTGCATATCCACTATCTTAGATGCATTTTTAGTTAAGTCTGACATCTTTTTATATGTGATTTTTAGGTTTTTAGTTTTTGGTTGCCGATCCTTTTTTGATGTGTTTACATACATTATGGCTCTTTTCTCCATTTTCCACACTCTTTCACCATCTAACAACATGAATTAGTAATTTGACACACTAGTAATTTGTGTCATGTCTCCTCGAAGTCACTTTCTTAGTGCCTCACCTTCTTTTATGAAGACACCTTTTTCTATTCTATTATTTTTAGAACATCTCTCTTAATGGCTTATATGATAGAATGACAGTCTCCTTGTTTGGAGTTATTCTAGTGAAGCCCAATGTCTTCCTTGTTTCCATCTAGTATTTTTTAATGTATGGTTTATATTATACTTGCATTGATTTATAAAATAACAAGGGGATTTTGTTCATTCAGCCTTGTCTACATTCATTAATTTGTGTGCTCTATTCTTGGCACATTTTCACTTTTTTAGTTGCTTGTCTCCTCCATCACCACCATGGGCAATCATCTTTGAGAGACCTTTTTCCTCAACTCCACTTAGTCAAAAGTATGGGGCATGTGAATTACATTTTGATTCTTGATGTTGAGTGTTATTTGTACATGTAATACTTTAAAAAAAATAGTGCAAATTTTATTAAATAGACCTCATTTATAAGAAATTGAGTGTTTAATAAATTTTGATCAAAAGCTCAAATATTATCACCATATTTTTGAAAAGTGCATATTTTTTAATTTACCATACATTGGTCTAATTTAACTTGTAAAAAACACTAAAATATAAAGTGCCATATTCTGGGGAGTCTATTCACATTGATTTTGCTACATTATGCAAGCAGTTTGTGGTGATATTTTATTGTTTATGCATTTACTATATTACGAGAATTTTTAAGGGAATGTTATTTATTTTTCATGTACCTTATCTCTTTCATTTGTCAAATATTAGAAGGTGAGTTTCGATATGATAGGAGGTCAAACCCCCTCACAAACATCACTCCTGCTTCATCTGCATTACAGTGTCATCATGTGTTGCGCTCATAGATGCATTTTAGGTTGAGTCCGATGTCCTATTATTTAGTTGTCATTATCAATGATATTGGTTACATGTGTTATAGGCCTTATATTATACTTCACACATCACTATCTTAGTTACATTTTTGATTGAGTCTAATGTCCTGTTGCATGTGTTTTGCAAGTTATTATTTTTGGATACTGATCTATTTATGGTGTGTTTGGATATATTATGGCTCTTTTCAACATTTTCCACATTGTCCCATCAGTCAATGACATGTATCATTACTTTGACAAACTAGTCATTTGTGTCAATCTCCTCAATGCCCCTTTCGTAATACCTCACCCTCTTATATGGAGATAAATTTTTTTGCTCCCTTACTTTTAGAGCATCTCTCTTGATGGATTATATTATAGGAAGATAATCTCCTTGTTTGGAGTTATTATTGTGAATCTCAGTGTCTTCCTTATTTCCATTTGGTCTATTTTATGATGGGTTATATTGTACTCATACTAATTTATAAAGTGTCATGTGGGGTTTGATGATTCAACCTTTTCTACCTTCATGCATTTGTTTACTCTATTCTGGGTACCTTTTCACTTCTTCAGTTGCTTCTCTCCTACATCACCACCATGGGCCATCATCTTTGAGTGACCATTTTCCTTAATTCCACCTAATCAGTAATATGAAGGGGTGTGATGTAAATTCTACATGTTGGTGTTTATCTTTACTTACAGATATAATACTTTTTAAAAAAAATAGTTCAAATTTTATTAAATATGCATCATTTATGGTAGATTGATTATTTAATAACTTTTGATCGGTAGCTCAAAATTGAGCATTGTCTTTTTCAAAATTTCATATTTTTTTTATTTCTCATATATTTATCTTATTTATGTTGTAAAGTGCAGTAAAATATAAAATGTCACATTTTGAAGGGTCTCTTTGCATTGATTGTGGTTTATTGTGCTTATAGTTTGTAGTGACATTTTAGTGGTGATGCATTTGTTATGTTGTGAGTAGTTTTTATGTAATATTATTTTTTTTGCATGTACCTTATCTCTTTCATTTGTCATATATTGGAGGGTAAGATCTGGTCTAGTAAGAGGTTAGACCTCCTCATAGTCAACACAAATTTCTTTCTTGCTTCTTCTGGATTACATTATCATCATTTTTTGCACTCATGGATGCATTTTTCACTTATTTTGACATCTTATTTTTTAATGTGCATTGTCACTACTAGAGGATTCCATGTTCTATAGGATTTATATTTTAATTTGTACATGCACTATCTCAAACACATTTTTGACTAAGATTGATTTCCTATTGTATGTGCTTTGTAGGTTATTATTTTTTAGATGCTAATATTTTTTTGGTGTGATTGCATACATTATGGCTCTTTTCACCATTTTTCACAGTCTTGTATCAGCGCATGACATGCATTAGTACTTTGACACATTCGTAGTTTGTGTCATATCTCCTCAAGGCCCCTTTCTTACCACATTATATTCTTATATGTGGACACTTCTTTTCACTCCCTTATTTTTGGAGCATCTCTCTTGATGGATTATATGACAAGATGATAGTTTCCTCATTTGGAGCTATTATGATGAATCTTAGTAAGTTTCTTATTTCTATCTGGTATTTTTTATGTATAGGTTATATTATACTCACACTATTTTATAAAGTTCCATGGGGGGTTTATTGATTAATCTTTGTCTATCTTCATGAATTTGTGTGCTCTATTCTTGACACCTTTTCACTTATTTAATTGTTTGTCTCCTCCATCACCACTATGGTCCATCATCTTTGAGAGACATTTTCCCTCTACTTTCATCTAGTCAGTAGTATGGCGGGTGTGATGTACATTATTTTTCTAGGTGTTTAGTGTTCCTTACACTTGTAGTACTTTTTTCTAAAAAAATAGTGTAAATTTTATTAAATAGGCCTCATTTACGATAACTTGATTATTTAATAACTTTTGATTGATATCTCAAAATTGAGTATCATCTTTTTCAAAAGTTCATGTTTTTTTATTTCTTATGCACTGGTCCTATTTACATTGTAAAATCCACTAAAATATAAAATGTTGCATTTTGGAGGGTCTCTATGCATTGATTGTGTTTCCTTATAGTTTATGGCAACATTTTAGTGGTGGTACATTTGATATGTTATGAGCATTTTTGAGGGAATATTATCTACTTTTCACATACCTTATCTCTTTTATTTTTCATAGATCAGAAGTTGAGGTTAGGTCTGGTAGGAGGTCAGACTCTCTCACAGGAAATAAAACTTTCCTTCTTGCTTCTTCTAGATTGCATTGTCATTTTTTGTTATACTCATAGATTCATATGCATCTGAGTTTGATATCTTATTCTTGAGGGTGCATTGTCACTACTAGGGTGTTTTATGTGCTATGGCACCTATATTGTAATTTGCACGCTCACTATCTTGAACGCATTTTCAGCTGAGCCCGACATCCTTTTCCATGTGCTTTGTAAGTTTTTTTTTTTTTAATCATTTTTTGGTGTGTTTGCACATATTATGGATCTTTTTTATCATTTTTCACAATCTTCCATCAGCCCATGACATGTATTAGTACTTTGACACACTGGTAGTTTATGTTATGTCTCTTTGAGGCCCCTTTCTTAGTGACTCACCTTCTATGGAGGCACATTTTTACACTCCCTTATTTTTATAGAATCTCTCTATATGGATTATATAATAGGATGGCAATCTCCTCATTTAGAGCTATTCTAGTGCAATCTAGTGTCTTCCTTACTTCTATCTAGTATTTTTTGTGTATGGGTTATATTGTACTCACATTAATTTAAAATGTAACATGAGGGGTTTGTTGATTCAAAATTGTCTACCTTCATGCAGTTGTGTGCTCTGTTATGGGCACATTTTCACTTCTTCAGTTGTTTGTCTCCTCCATCGCCACCATAGGTCATCATCTTTGAGATACCATTTTCTTCCACTCTACCTAGTTAAAAGTATGGGGGTGTGATGTACATTCTACTTCTTAGTGTTGATTTTTTTTGCACATGAAGTGATTTTTTAAAAAAAATAGTTCAAATTTTATTAAATAATCCTCATTTATGATAAATTGATTATTTAAAAACTTTTGATTGATAATTAAAAATTAAGCACCTTATTTTTTAAAAGTTCATCCTTTTTATTTCCCATGCATTGGTCCAATTTATATTGTAAAACATAGTAAAATATAAAGTGTTGTATTATACAGGATCTCTTTTCATTGATTCTGTTGCCTTCTACCTATGGTTTGTGGTGACATTTTAGTGGTGATGCATTTCCTAGTTTTTGATAATTTTTAAGGGAATCTTATTTTTTTTGACATATTTTATCTCTTTCATTTTTCAAAGATCAGAGGGTGACATATGATTTGGTATGAGGTTAGTGCTCCTTACAAGGAAAATAAATTTATTTCTTGTTTCTTTTGCATTACAATTTCATCATTTATTGCACTCATAGACTCATTTTTGGTTGAGCTTGATCTTTTAATTCTGAGTGTGTATTTTCACTAATAGGGGGTTCCATGTGTTATGGGCCATGCATTGTAATTTGTACATGTACTATCTCAATTGCATTTTTGTACATATGCTTGATAGGTTTTTTTTTTTTACTATTGATCATTTTTTGGTATGTTAGCATATATTATGGATCTTTTCACCCTTTTTCATACTCTTCTATTAGCCTATGACATGCATTAGTACTATGACACACTAGTTATTTGTGTCATGTCTCCTCAAGGCCCCTTTCTTAGTGCCTTACCTTATTTTATTGAGACACATTTTTCCACTCCTTATTTTTAGAGTATCTCTCTTAATAGATTATAAAATAGGATGCTAATCTCCTTCTTTAGATCTACTCTAGTCAATCCCAATGTCTCCCTTATTTCCATCTATTATTTTTTATGTATGGGTTATATTGTACTCATACTGATTTATAAAGTACCTTGGGGGTTTTGTTGGTTCAGCCTTGTCTAATTTGATATATTTGTGTGCTCTGTTCTAGGCACCTTTTCACTTCTTTAGCTGCTTGTCTCCTCTATCACCACCATGGGCCATCATCTTTGAGAGACCTTTTTATTCCACTCCACTTAGTCAATAGTATGGAGATGTGATGTACATTTTTCTTCTTGGTGTTGAGCATTCCATGTACATGTAATACCCTTTTTAAATTTCATCACCACTGATATATTTTTGATTGAAGCTATTTTAGTCAAGCCCAATGTCAGTTATTTTCATGATCGAGTAGCGAATTAAGACCACTCATAAAGATTGAGTTCTTTTATGACTTGCAAGTACTTAGAGTGTGAACTACTTCAACATCATCTTTTGTACTCTCTCTCTCTCTCTCTCTCTCTCTCTCTCTCTCTCTCTCTCTCTCTCTCTCTCTCTCTCTCTCTCTCTGGGGTGGGGTGGGGAGTTTTTCTTATGAGTTTTCTCTTTTTCTGTAATTCATGATAGTTACATGTATATATTACACTTTTTTAAGTGTTTTTTATATTTTTTCATTGTACATGGGTATCTTATTTAGGCACATTACTTTCCATAAACCATATGAGGATTTGTTACTTAATTCCATAGCCTTCTTGGTGTTTTTTTAGTGATATTAGTGTGGTATTTCCACTACAGACACCAATGCGGTAACCTCACCAGTCTTTGTGCTCACTTCTCACCATCTTGTTGTAGGGTGTTCAAGCAATGCTTCATCAGGTTCATTATCATTCTACCCATTATTATGAATTATAGTGTTCATATTTAGTGATGTTTGTATTCAACACCATTCCTACTTTAATTTTGTAGTTAAAATGACTCAACATCCATGTACTCTGATAGAATGGATTGGCATCTATAGGGACATATGGCTTCACACTGGAACCTTTATTTTTATCCCCTAGATTCATTTGAGCAGGTTGTTAGAGTATCTTGTTACTCATGCTTGTTAAGATCTTGATTATTTGTGTTTATCTAGTTTTATCTTATGTGGGGTTTCATTCCACATTGCCAAGTTTAGCTTGTATCTTGTTTTGCATTTCCTATTTAAGCAAGGGTTCTACATTATAATATACATGATTCTACATGCTTCATAATCTTTTATTAATAACAATAGATCTTGTTTAATATTAGTTTTCTTTCTTATTGTGTATGTTGAAGCATCAATGCTTATTTTAATGAGTCATTGGAGAGATCTTAGATAAAGAATTTTGATAAATCTTTCACTTACATATATTGCATCAATGTTAGTTCACAACATGGGCTAGAGACACATGCATGAGTCAGACTCACAACTTGAGTCACATCCCAAATTTAATACTCAACTTATCTTAGATCCACTTTATGAAATGATAAAATCACTCTTGAAATCCATCAACCTATGCTGATGAGACCTCTTTCTCCATTAAAATTTCCACGTATAACTTCCATAAGTTATTTTTTCCACCCCCTCATATACTTTCCCATTTAAAATCTTCAACACACATGGTGTAGGTCTAGTTTCTCTTCAAAACTCACACAACAACATTATTATCACACATAAAGATAATTTTTTTCACAATGCTCACATTGAGCCTCTAAATATTATTTTCTTTCTTTAGTTAGAACCACCCCATGATAGAATTTCATTGTCTATAGTGCTTAAGAAGTTATCACATTATTCAATGCATATTTTCACTTACCAAATTTTCAATCTAATCACATTCTCAATGCCTTTTTTGCTTTCTCACATGTCTCTAAATTCACCCTTCATGCCTCAAAGTTAGTCCTAATTCATTATTCAACACTATTCACCTCAATGTTTAATGTAATGTGTATTGTATGCCCCTCTCTACTCTTTTCATCTCTTTGAGTTGTTCTTGATTCAACATCGACCTTATCCCTCTATGAAACCTTAAGTCATCTTGTTTTGAGTTACTTCATAGGAGAAAGTACCATCATGCATCCAATAATAAATTCTCAATAATTATACACTTTAAGGAGTCTTCACTTATCTAACCCCTAATTTTGGTAGTTTCATTACCCTTCTTGTTGATCTACCATGTCCTCTCTATCATAAAACCACATGGCTTGGTCCTCTTATTTACATTATCTAGTAAATTCTCATACCATTGCCTTGCATAGGCTGTGATATTATTCATTTTATTATGTTTAATTAATATTATATATTATATGTTCTATATTATTATATGTTTATACCATTTTATTTTTATGTTTTGATTAGGATTTCAAAAACCCTCAACACATTCCTTGCAGGATGAACAACATGGTAGATTTGGTCATTACTATCAAACAAAATATTTTATGATTTCTCATAGGATCAACCATTGCTTCCAGTTTTGACATCCACCTACTCATATCTTTTATCCTTAGCCCTATTTTCTCCAATATAGTCACTAAATCCATCAACCTCTCAATTTTTTTATATAATTACTTATTCTCTGCATGCAAAGATTTGATCTTATAATCTTCACTATCACACTTTACCATCACCCATGATTTTTGTCATATCTGTTGATTATCCTCAAGTCTCACTTTTCTTGGAAGTTAAATTACATTATTCATTTCACTATAAAAAATGATCAATAATTTATATTTCTTAAATGATGTCTAACAACATTTTTAGGTAGAAATTTTGTCATTGTCTAAGTTTTTTGTGCCAATTCTCATTTATATTAATTAGTGCATATTTCATTTTTTTGTTCTTATCCATTATATTATAACTCATTAAAACCTAGTTTGAATGTCATAGGGTATTCAAAAAATAAGAACCAACATTCACCCATTGAATCAATCAAATTTTCATTACATGCAATGTATTTTGGGCCTTGTATAAGGTATTTAGACATTATTTATATTTTACATGCTCTAATTTTATATTAGTTTATGTAACTAATTAAAATGTATTTTGAGAGGAATTCTATGCTTACTACAAAGAAATCAAGAAAAAAAATCCTTAAAACATAGAAATATGTATTTGCATATTGTAGTTGATAGGAAATTGTAAATCGTACTCTATATTCAACTGGTTTACTAATATATTTTTAATAGAACACAATAAGACACCATGACATATATAATTTTTACCATGTTTATACACAATGACATCATTAATCATGAGTAGTTAGTAACTTATTTTAACTTGAGGCCAAACACATTCTACCTAATTATTATGTTTGAATTTGAGTCCATTGCCACCACCATAGAGACTCAGTTGTCTCTCCATCACTTCACCAACTTACGAAGGATTTGTAGACTATACCACCCCTAAGAATCCATTATGTTAGAAAGGTAGAATTATGACATTGCCATCACCATGGGCATATATGTGGAATTATTATTAGCATTTAGGCTTTGGCCTTCATTTTAGGGCCTTTTCTTTCCACCTTATGGCATTTACAACCTCACAACTTTACTATAGCTGAGCCTATCACTACCTTAGCCACAATATTGGCATGCTTTATAAGATTATACGGCTGTCAAGCCACTCCAATTATGCTTCCAACATTTAATCAATCTAAAGGCCTCCAAACCCACAAAAAATTAGGCTACTAATGGTTCTTATCTAAATAAAATTTAATTAAAGGACAAAAAATTGAATACAAGTAATTAAAAAATTTATTATCATTATATGTCATTTTTATTCTATAAGTATGATCAGGTTATTTTGTTTCGATCATCATTGACTAATATTATCAAGTTATCTTTGATTTTATTCCCAATTATATAATATAATTAATTAATTAATTAGAATATTATACTATTTTAATATATTATAAATTATATATCAATATATAATGTATAGTAATACTATTATATTTATATATATTATATCATATTAATAATTTTTTTATTGATACCAGGTTTATGGGACCCTTACCCAATATAAAAAAGAGAATACTTAAAAAAAACTAGAGATAAAAAATCTTTCATTCAAAAGCCAAAAGTCATACTATTTTATAAAAATATTAAAAAGACTAAGCATACTATATATTCAGCTTCCACCACTAAGGCATAAGAACCATACGCATCAACCAAAATAGGGAACCCCTTATCATACTGATCCAATTCAATAATTCTAGTGTAACTGCCTCAATACACATGCCTAAAATAGTTACCAAGTAATAGAGGATGCTTCATCAGAGCCATACTAGCTCCTACTGAATAGGAATCTAAATCAAAGGAGTTGCATGAAGATACCAATTGATTAGACTTGTACTTTCCCAACTTTAAATATTCCCTCAAATTTCTAGTAATTTCTACCTAAGGATATCTCACAAGATTCTAAGGAGGAGAAGTAATCCCATGGAACACCAACCTACCCAATAATTTGACAACCTCAATTCTCTCCTAGGAATATCAAACTAAATGCATAGATTCCAAAGTAGGCAGGGGAGACATTGCTTCCTCCAAATGGGGAAGTGTAAACCATAAGCCTAGTAATATATAAGCCCTTACCTCAAATAATAAGGACTGGATGTATTTGTAGAGGAGAGAAAAATTATTTTCAAGCTTCCTAAAAGCAGCGATTAGCAATAGCTCGAGCTTATATTTACCCAAGAAGGTTAGATACTCTTCCTACCCACCATCTATTACTTTCAGAACCTCATCTATGCCCACCATAAATGATAGTTTAACAAAGAAATTGATAAATAATTTCACGTCTTATTTATAAAAAATAAAGAACAATAGATTACTAGCAAAGATAGAAGTAACCATCAAATTAAAATTGATGAGTCAACTATCAATAAGAAATTTGACCCCAATAACATAAAGGATAACACTGAAATCCTCTTCAAATGGAACCCAAAAAACATTTTTTAGCTAATCACATGAAACCTTGACAATGAGATACATTTCCCTTATGTCACACAAGTGCACTACTGAAGGATGTGACAAGACTTCCATCACTATAGCATCCATATTAATTCTAAGGTCTAAAAACTAAAAAAATCTAAGCCAAACCACATGCAAACACTGTTCCCTAAAACCAATAATCAGTAATAAGAATGAAGATTTAATGTGAAAACTTAGATATTTAAATCTACCTCACAAAGGAAACTAATTCACATGAACCAATGATAACAAAAAATATGGTAGTGACAGAGGGATAAAAAAATGATAATTAAAGAATATTAGCTAAATCAACACCCAAAATCATCACCCAAGTTTTATAATGATTACCAATCATTATATCTGTAGGTTGATAGTTTTTAATATTCACCAAGGTGTCATATACTTTATTATCTTCATGAAAGTAGTGAATGGCCTTCCAGTATTTAAAAGAATTTAATAAGGTCCAAGATTTATCAAATATATAAGATAAATTATAGGATTTTTCCTTGCTATTATTCAAATATTAAATAATAACCTGATAATCCCATTTAATCAAAATATTAGATATACCACTGCGCTCAACCATCTCTAGACTAGACACCAGTGTAAGAGCTTTTGATTCATTATTGGTTACATCAGATAATGTAATCAAAGTAGCCTAGATTTAAAAACCACTAAAATCTTGGATAATTCAACCCACGCTAGAGACATTAGGATTACCATGCGAGGTTCTATAATAATTCATTTCAAACTTACCTAGTATGTGAGGAACTCAATTAGAATGTTCTTTCTTGAAATTGCTTATATGATCTACTAATGACCCTTTAACAGGGTATATCATATTAATATTAATAAGAATATATAATATATTATTAAACTATAATATAATTATATATATGATATAATAATAATATATTATATATTATATATTAATATTAATATTAATATTAATATGATATACCCTGTTAAAGGGTCGATAGTAGATTAAAATACTATATTTAATATATTATTTGTAGTCTTTAAGTAAAATAAATATATAATAATTATAATAATTATATAAGTATTATATTAGTTATAGACATATTGTTGAATGTTGGACATGTTTTTGTTTAGGCTTCTTTGACTCAATCACCTAAAATTATGTATCATTTCCCCTCACCATCATCATTCAACTCATCTTGAAATATTTCACCACTTTCATGCTATGTTTGGCCTTGCTCTTCCCTACCATTTCACCATAACTTAATCTCACCATGAATCTAAATTTTCCTCCTTGTCCAATTCATTATCGTATGAAGCAACACACAAACCTAATTTTCTACCATTAACTCCACTAGAAATATCACATTATTGTTACCTAATATTTTATGCATAAAATGTGGTAAGGTGTCAATGATCATTAGTTTCAATTGAAGTAAAATTGATGATTTACATTATTTCACTTTACAAAACCTTGCTTTACCAAATTACAACCCCCTGCACCTTTTAGGCCAATACTAGTTTTAACAGGGTTTAAAACTGTCATGTTACATATTGGACCCCACTATTAAAAATGTTCCCCACACACTAAACAGGTGATGGGTGATGTTATCAATGATGTTCAAGGAAGTTCTTGATATAGACAAAATTTGAAGACATTGATGATGTTCATAATTTTTTGCTCTAGACTAAGAACTCTCATGTCATCTATGATGTTCTTTTTCTCCATAATAATATATTTAATGGTTGCATGGTTGCCTTATTTTACTTCTCCACTATAGAAATATCGTAACCTTTTGCTCGAATGCCTATGGAGATTGAAGACAGAGATGTTGACAAGGCACATTATATTATAAAATATCTGCATAGTTTCTATAATGTGAGTACATATATGGTATAAATCCTCTCTAAATTTGATTACCATTTATCACTCATAAGCCCATACACAACACAAAGTGATGATATGGCCACGCTACAATGAAATATATGCACAACATAGAGATTGCTTACCAAATGGCACACTAACACTACACAAAAAAGGTTATTACACTTCTTC
Source organism: Torreya grandis (assembly GCA_037957365.1). NCBI lineage: Eukaryota > Viridiplantae > Streptophyta > Pinopsida > Cupressales > Taxaceae > Torreya > Torreya grandis. Next base: position 4,513,910 of record JARHVA010000425.1, on the reverse strand, counting down.
TTAAAGGAAGAGATATAACTTTTTTAGATGGCATACAGTAAACAAAATAAAAGAGGGTTACTATAATAGAATATATGAAATCTAAAAAACCTATCACAATAAATGGAAATAATAAAAGCAATTATACAAACCTTAGGTGCATCTAGGGCTAGGGTTTTTGCACTATTCAAAATAAGTCAAGTTCATCAAATGATTTAACTTTTAAGGGAGTTACAGAATATAAAACCCTAAGTTGTTAAACTATTAGAATAATAAATCAGGTAATAAATATATCAATATTAACAACCTTTGATTTGTATAATAATTGATTTATCATATTACTGTACAAATTATAATGAACTAGAAAGGATGTGCTTAGCTGAAAAATGATTGAGACAAACAAGTAAAAGGATATAAACTAGTATAATAACTATGCAAGGTGTTGTAAACAATAATAAGGGGTCATAAATCCTCTTGGATAATAGTATAGTCCTTCAGACAGTAGCATACTACACTAGTGTCTTATGTGTCATGCCAGTGTCCTTTGCTAGTAGGGATAGTGAGTTTCTAGGTGGACCTTCACCTAGTTTTGAAAAGATTGTGCATGTGTGAATGAATGCTAGTTCACTATCTATTCCCTATTTTGACTGATTTCAAAGCAAAATCCTAGGCCTCCATGTTTGTCATGTTATTTGAGGATCACAAGTAGAAGAAGAGTGGTGTTAGCAGGGTAGGCTAGATGTGACCTCAACACGCCATGTGTTGAGTGTTGCTTTCATAACAATACCTTGAAAGAGGAACAAACTCAATGTAATTCTCCCAATCCAAGGGTTGTTGCTAGTGTAGGTGAATGCTAGTATGAGTGTTATTTTGAATGATTTGAGTGTGACTTGAGACTAGAAATCTAGGTAATATGATCTTTGAGCTGATGTAGATGGATGTATGTAAAAGTAGGGTAGAATAGGGATAATTAACCTTGATTTACACAACTATTTCTAAGTTTATTTATGGATATTTGTATTTGATTTCTATCTAGGGGATATATGAATGAAAGTGGCCCATATATAGTATTTTGGTACTTGTTGAGACATGAAATGGGTCTAGGCTTTTGAGAAATGGAAAGTTATCCATTAGGGGTGAAAAAAGCAAGGGGACATTAGCACTACTCCTTTGTCAATAACACAGTGCAACTATATTCCAAAGGGTCGTGCTAATGTCCACGTGGTATGAATGGGTGAAAAAGGGACATAGGTGCTTAAGTGAACGTTCAGTGCCGCTTTTGGTATATTTGGGGATGTGTTAGAGTCACACAAAAGGTGGGAAATGATCAATAGAGGACTTAAGATGGGTCCAAGGCTAAGCTATGGACAAGGTGGTCTCAAATGACACTTATTGCACTAAAATGATATTTTAGATGACTACATTGTGAAATGAAAATTCTCCTTTCCATAAAATTCATTGCCATATGAAGGAACACACAAACCTAATTTTCTATCATTAGCTCCACTAGAAATATCACATTATTATTGCTTAATTTTTTGTGCACAAAATATGATAAAATGTCAACGACTATGTATTACGATTGAGGTATGACTGTCGATTTCCACTCTTTCATTTTAAAAACCACTACTTTACCAAAACAAATAATTATATCCCCTATGATATAAATTGCACCTTCAAAACTACTCTTAACTTTAGTAAAACTAAGAATTACATGTAACCATTAGGAAAATTATAAAGGGAGTAGCCCCAACATTAGACGCATCAGTTAAAAAAATTCCCCACATGCTTAGCACGCGACAAGTGATGTCATCGATGATGTTCAAGGAAGTTTTCGCTGCGGACAACCTGTGACGTCATCGATGATGTTCAAGTAAGTTTACTTCTCCGCTGCAGAACCATCGTAACCTTCTGCTCCAATGTCTATGGAGATTGAAGAAGTAGGGGAAGACAGAGATGTGGTCAAGGCACATCATATTGTAAAATATCTGCGTAGTTTCGACAATATGAGTACAGATATGGTCCAAATCCCCTCTAAATTTGACCACTGTTTATCACTCATCAGCCCAAACACACCACCAAGGGACGATATGGACAATGTACCCACATCAGAGAGATTGCTTACCAAAATGGATATTAATACTACAAGAAAAATGCTCTTCCAGAGAAACCCAGAAGAAGTCCGGAGGCACATGGCCACGGTCGACAATCTACATCGACTCATGCAACATTTGTACAACGGCGGCAGCAGCTCCGCGGAACTGATCCGCGCGCAGCGGCTGATGAAGACGTCCGTGACCCGTCTGGAGAAGGAGTTCAAAAAAATTCTGTTATCTAACACTGAACTGCATCACTAATAAGGTGAAGGGTTATGACCTCAAATTTGTGATGGGCGCGGATTGTCTGGGAAAACAGTCGAATAAAGTCAGGCAGTACACGGCGAATTATGAGATGGCTGCGTGGATGAAAATGCTCTCTACGTGGTTCGTGTAAGGGGCAGTAGTTCGGGCATAATGAAGCGGTAAAAGATAGATCGAAGTGATTCAATTTGGCGATGGAAGAGGTGATGAAGAGACATGGTGGATGGGTGGTTCGTAACGCCAGCCTGCAAGAGAAGGTGATCTTTTCAATAACGGAGAAATTGGGACCCGCCTAAAACTCCTTCTAACGATATTTATAAGCCAGTTCGATTCGGCGATGGAAGAGGTATGGTGGATTGGTGGTGCCTGACACCAGCCTGCAAGAGAAGGTGGTGTTTTCAATAAGGAAGAAGTTGATACCGGCCTACAATTTCTTTCTAATCAGAATTAGAAGTCGGTTCGAAAGCGAAGTGTACAACAAATATACTCCCGAAGACCTGCGGTATACTCCTGAAGGCAGCCCCATAACAACGCAATGAAATTTTAATCGGTAACTTTTCGACCACAGTATTTTTTTTTATACTTGCTAATTCTGTGAATTACTGCTTTTAGTTTTTACATGTGCTATTCCGTTGCCTACCAAAACTATAAAAAATATATAGCCTCTCTTTTATTGGATTTATAGGTGGCGGGTCTTTTATAATAAGACGATACAACAGAACCTATCATGCGTGCCCAACAATGAGGATATCAACACAGTTTCAACATTTTATGAATGTAGCCATAAATTATTTAGTTGATTAATAGATGAGGAGCGAAAGCCTTGTCCTGTTATTCAATGTATGTGGACCGAAATCCGCACGGTAGTTTTAACTGAATTAAATAAAATTAGTAGTCATTTTCGTACGAACTCAAAGTTCAAATGTTTGAAAACTTTCGTTCATAGAATTCTGTGTGAGAATCATCATTTGGTGTAATATTTATTTAATAGATTGATTTATGATTAAATTCTTAAAATTGCTTTTATTTCTGGGTCAAAGTATTCGTACATTATTTGGTAGTTATTCAACGATGACGTCTAGGAGAGTACCAGCAGATTCAGTCTGCAGCATTATAAGACAATTTTAATGCTCGGATATTTTGTCGCGTAAATATAATGGTGGCGCACCGGGGCTTAAATGTGACGGCCGTTTAGACAACCTGTAAAATACCGAAAAATATTTTTGAACATATTAATGGATGAAAAAAAATTTATATAAACCATCAATATGATGTTCAAAATTAAAAAGCAACCAATTATAACATAGTGGAGTCTGTAGTGTAAACCCTACATGCTTAGCCTAGACCCTATATGCCCCCACTCCACAGCGTGAGCCCACTAACAATTTGACTGTCATAGCTTAGGTCCTATAGATCATAAAGCATAGGTTTCGGGATTTAGTTTGGCTTGTTACGGATTATTAATTATTATGTAATGACAGATTTGATAGGATTATTAATTATTATGTAATAACAGATTTGACAGAAATTATTATACATATGAGTCACATATCAGCTGGTATTAGATGAAATTTTGGTACATTGAAATAAGTACAGACAATGGCGTAGAAAAGGTGTGGCATGGAAGAACTTTTCCGACTTTCTAATTAAATACAAGCGTAGAGTATGAAATCTATTATGTAATGATAGATTTGATAGGATTATTAATTATTAAGTAATGACATATTTGACAGAAAATATTATACAGAGATGAGTCAAATATCAATTGGTATTAGGTGAAATTTTGGTACATTGAAATAAGTACAGACAATGGCGTAGAAAAGGTGTGGCATGGAAGAACTTTTCCGACTTTCTAATTAAATACAAGCGCATCATGACACATTTGACAAAAAATATTATATAGAGATGAGTCACATATCAACTGGGATTAGGTGAAATTCTGGTACATTGAAATAAGTACAGAGAATGGCTTAGGAAAGGTGTGGCATGGAAGAACTTTTCCTTCTAATTAAATACAAGTGCAGAGTATGAAATCTATTATGTAATGACAGATTTGATAGGATTATTAATTATTATGTAATGACAGATTTGACAGAAAATATTATATAGAGATGAGTCACATATCAACTGGGATTAGGTGAAATTTGGGTACATTGAAATAAGTACAGACAATGGAGTAGAAAAGGTGTGGCATGGAAGAACTTTTTCGACTTTCTAATTAAATACAAGCGCAGAGTATGAAATCTATTATGTAATGACAGATTTGATAGGATTATTAATTATTATGTAATGACAGATTTGACAGAAAATATTATAGAGAGATGAGTCACATATCAACTGGGATTAGGTGAAATTTTGGTACATTGAAATAAGTACAGACAATGGCGTAGAAAATGTATGGCATGGAAGAACTTTTCCGACTTTCTAATTAAATACAAGCGCAGAGTATGAAATCTATTTATTTCTAAAAACCACTTCTTGAACAACCATTTAATACGGACGTCGAAGAGAGGGCCTCTAGATTCACTAGATATTAAATAGTAGGTAGTTACCTATAATTGTTTCTCAATTAATGGGGATGAGGAAAACCAGAGAGCTAGAATTTGGAAAACATTCATAATAAAGGGTGGAGCGTAAACATAGGTGGATAGTTTACTTGTTTGTGTAGCGTAATGGAGGGGGCATGGAGGGGTATAATATGGCTGACAATAGCCGTAGTGGTTATGGTAGGGATGTGTGGCATGGAAGGGCCAGCACAGGTGCCTGCGTTGTTCGTGTTAGGAGACATGCTGTTGGACATAGGAATAACAATGGGTTGGAAACGTATGCGAAAGCCACTGAAACAACTTCGACAACAACGATTCAACCAGTAGGTTTTCCAATGGTGCAATCGCGACATTTCTTTATATACCATACCAATATTTTTTGTTAGTCTTAGGTAATCGCTGCGTTTTTAGCAGTTACCTTGTTGAATTTACTGTGTCTGCCTCCAGATATGCATGTGAGAGATGACATTGAGCATGGGGTAATTTTGCATTGGCTAGATCTAGTATCCTCATCTCCTCCAGAGCCTTCTATGTAAGTTCCTTAAACGCTCAGATAATCTAAATTGTTTATATTTATAAAAACAAAAAAACATAAAAATTGTTGGAAGAAGGTTTTGCTCGATATGTATCGGATCACATTCCGAACTTTTTGATGATATATGAAAAGAACGATTATCAAAAATTTCTTCACATAAATTTTCTTTTGTATTTTATAAAAACATGAAATTTCTGATTATACATGTTTATTAAATGTATGATTTATCTGAATTGGATGAATTGCGTAAATTTAAATGTTTAAAAGGAATAATACATTTTAAAAATTTATGAATGATATGATGTTACTTTCAGTAAATTTATATGTTTAAAAGGAATAAAAAATTTAAAAAATTAATGAATGATGTTACTTTTATTAGTTGTTGGTTTCTTCCATATTATAAAAAAAATTAATATAAATATGATAATGAATTTAGTTGAATAGATTTAAATGTTTAAAAGGAATACAAAATTTAAAAAATTATAATGATATTTTTATTAGATGTTGGATTTTTTCATATTATTAAAATATTTATATAAATTAATATAAATGTGACAATGAATTTATTTAAATAAATTTAAATGTTTAAAAAAATAAAAAATTGAAAAAGTTAATGTATTGTCATGTTTACATTAATTTATATTAATTTTATAATCATATAAAAAAATAGAACATCAAATAAAAATAACATCATATCATTCATTAACTTTTTCAATTTTTTTATTTTTTTAAACATTTAAATTTACTTAACTAAATTCATTGTCACATTTATATTATATTAATTTTTATTTGATATTCGGTTTTTTTATATGATTAAAAAATTAATATAAATTAATGTAAACATAATAATACATTCCACTCATTTGTTTCCATAATTCAATTTAGTGAATGGATGGTTAAAATAATGATTATATAATTGAAATTCATTTCATAAAAATATAAATTATTACGTCAATTTTATTGATATAGGGAAGACAAAATTATATTAATAAATGATGGGATATGAGTAAATGTAATATTCTGATATGTCAATAAAAATGATCTATTTTAAATTTGATTCTTTATTTAATGGTGTAATTAAATTAAGGCTACCTCTCATTAATTAATAATTTTAAAAAAAATATGATAAAATCATTAAACGTTATGAATGCATTCAATAAACAAAATTATATAATAAATTTAAATAATTCAAATTTAATATTTGTATAAATATTTATGAGATATAAACTAATTATAAATGTATTGTGCACTCAATTATCCTTGTTTAATAACTACACCCACTCATCTAAAACTTGTAAATGCTCTTGCATCATATCTACACCCACTCCTCTAAAACTTGTAAATGCCCTTACATCATTATTTATAGTAATGAGGGGGATAGAGTTTATTATTTCATTCTCCTACTATTTAGTCATCCTTCCCATCCCCTTTTAATGCTCTTAACAACTGACCAATGAAACTTGCACACATTATGAGATTTTTTATTAAAAATTACTTTTATTTGTGATTAAAAAACTAGTTTTTAAAATTTGGGTATATACGGGCCAATAATTATATCAAATTTTTAATCATAAATTAGTCCATGTGTTCTATAAAAATTGTTTTATTGAATGATTATGGGATATTTTTATTTGATTGGGTAAACAGGTTAACATTTTGACTAGAGCCAATAGAACTAGCCTAAGACACAAACAAGAGGCCCGAGACCCCCTTACATCAAATACTATCCATACTTAAATCACCACCATCCATCGTAAACTAACCTAAGACACCAATGACCACCATCGAGTTATAATTTAAATTCATCAAAAATTTTGTGACGCGTTATAGTATTTCTTAGATATATTTATATATACTTAAAATAGAATAGGATTTTATTGATATCAATAATATCTCTATTGTTATATCATTTTATTATATGAAAATATATATATTTTATTTATATAAAAATTGTGAAATTCAAAAATGAGAAGTGAACATCATGTGCAAGGTGACACTAGTTTAAAAACCATCACAAAAAAATTCTTGATGATGGGAATTCAAACAAACATATTAATCTTAGGGAACATATTCTATTTAAACATCCACATTTTTATTTTGAAAGAGAACCTAGTGATAAATTCAAACCCTGTGCACATGAATAAAACTCGAACCTACTGGGGCATGCCCAATTGTGATGTTAGTGGGCTTTCCCCATTTGGAGTAAGCACAAGACATTTAATTCTCATGCACAGTTCAAAAAATTTTAAAATTAAAACCATTTCAATGTTTGCTATCTAGCATTAACTTATTTTCCCATAGTGAAAAACTGTCCAAAATCTATCAAGCCATGTTAGAAAATAGAGAACACCTTGGTTAGGCCTAGGAATCAACCAAACCTAATATAAATCCTAGTATGAGCAGGCCCAAGGCACCCTCGAGTGCACTCAGGGCCAATATTCACAAGCCATGTGTATGACACTTTAATAAAATATTTTAGTCAACTTTCAACTCCCTTCTATCTTCCCTTAAGTCTCTCATTTTTACTAAGCAAGTTCATCGAGAGTAGTCTCTTTATATTTTATGGATAATATATTAGCTAGTAGTTACCATGAAGGTACAAGTTATACTAGAAGGGATGTCGTAATATTTTTTTATGAAAGTAGGGTTTTGTAAAGAGAAAAAATGTAAATTGGTAGTTCTACCTAACTTGAAACCCATGACTACTAACCCTATCTCACCTTTTGTGTATGGTGCGATATGCAAAATTAATATAATAATTTTTTGAGAGGTAACTGTGAAAAGTGAGGTATGTGTTCCTTCATAAGAGATGTAATTTCCTATTTTAGTAAAGTGGGGTTTTGTAAAGATAAAGAGTGTAAATCAGTAATCATAATTTACTTAGAACCAATAACTATAAACCTCATCTTACCTTTTGTTCATAAAGTGTTAAGTAATAATGAGATATATGGGGAGGAAATTTTCTTTTTCACGTGATCTTGGGTAATGGCAAAGTGGGGGAAGGGCGGCAAGGGGGGTGGGCATGGGGGGAAGGGTGCATTGAGGAGTGGTGGGGGTGGAACAGGCCATACAGAACATGGAACCAGTGAAATATTTTTAGGTGAGTTGGGGGTGATGGTGAGGGGTGATGACAAGGTATTTAATGGGATGGATGCGAATAATCCCAAGTACATGCACGTATAAATTCTAATGACATATCACACATGCTAATTCAATTTTTAAATTTCATTAAACTATTTTAGTTACCCAATACATGATTGAAACAAGGGTCATCTTAATAAAAATAGATGTCAAATATTTAATAGCTCACCTTAAAATATAGAGAATGCACCATGTGTCAATTTAGACAAGTTTACAAAAATAGTCAAACTTAATTAGACCAATCTAAAACTAATTAGATGAGAAATGGAAAAGGATTCTTAAATGAAAGATGTATTTTATATAATGTAGTTGACTAATGTAAGTTTTTGTATGCAAATAGATATGGATACAAATATTTATAATGTTTTTCCATTCTCATTCTCAGTAATAATTAATATAAACCATTACATTCATAATATTAGTGCACATTTCTCTTTATTTGGTGATTAAAGGAAAGGTAAAATTACTACCAAGAGTACAAGCACTACCAAACTTGGGTAGTCTACTAAACGTAGGTTTGAATCCCTACCAATCTTTGCATATTCTCTCCAAGTGGTATGGTAGTATGATGTATCTCAAATTAGGTACCACCTCAATGCTATACCTTACTTTTTTTACATTAAAACTATCATACTGAAGAGGGTAAATTATGTTGAAAGGGATGTAATTTTATGTTTTGGCAAAGTGGAATTTTACAAAGTAAGATATTGTAAATTTATTTTTGTACCTTAATCAAACTTCATTACCACTAAGCCTATATTGCCTTTTATGCACGAAGCATTAAACACCAATACTCTGATATTTATTTTAATAATCCTTCTAAAACATATTTTTATTAATGAATGTTCTCTCAGATTTTATGTTTTTATGCTTACAAAGATAGGCTCAAATTTTGGTTGTTTCCATATGTTATTAAAAAATGAAACCAATAATATAGACTACATAACCTCATTTTATTTCCCTTACATTAGTTGAATTGTAGTACTGATTTCATCCACACACCGACGTAGAGCCCTTCCATAATTAAATTAACTTCTCATGACATCCTCAGTCATATTTGACAACACTACCCTATAAGCTAGATAACCCTTTCTAATTGGTGTAGGGCATGTAAATACAACAAATATCTTGAAATCAAGTTGGGTGTATGATATAAAACCTTTGGTGTATCATATAAAACCTTTGGTGTATGAGATCACCTATAATACCCTATCATTACCTTTCATCCTCACACCCAACACACCTTGAAATCTTTCACCACTTGCATGTTTTGTATGGCCTTGACCTTTCTTATATAAGGAAGAGCATGGTGTTTCTGTATGTTCTTAACTCTGATGTAATTTATCTAGGTGTTGATATATTGGCATCATAGATGAACAAAAGCTATAAGATATACTTTGGAATCTCAATATATTTTCTCTAACACTAGTGACACATTTTAACATTAATTGTACTAACACATTTGGCATGGATCCATGTCACTACTAAATATGTTATATGACATCACTATCTACTTTTGACAATAAAAAATGTCCCAATCAAATATCATGCTACTTTGTAAGCTGTGTACCCCTTTTCAATGGATGCAATTCATGTATATAAAATTACTATGGTGTAGGATATCATTTTACCTCACCATCACAACATGACTCACCTAGAAATATTTCATCACTTTCATCTTATGTATGGGCTTGTCTTTCCCCATGACTTCACCATTACTCAAGTTCATTGTAAAATAAAAAGTCTCCTTCTCACACAATATATTAGCATAGCGTATGAAGGAATACACAACATCATTTTCTTTCATCACCTCCACTAACAATATAATATTAGCTTTTCTTAATTCTTCATGCACAAAAGGTGAGATGGGATCCATATTCATGGGTTCGATTGAGGTACAACTATTGAATTATATAATATAATAATATATTTTTATAATATATTAATATATTATATATAATTAGATAATATCTTTTATTAATATTTTACTAAAAATTACACTCAAATTTTTAATCTTTATATTATCATTTACTTTTTTTTAAATGATGGTAGTCAAATCTATTTTACTTTCATGTAAACCACATCATTAACACATACAAGGAACTTAAGACCTTTGTCTAGAAAATAATAATAGTTGTTTCCCTGCCTATTCATTGGACAATTTTTAAACACTAGTAAGTTTAGCACTAATATATCTAATAAATACTATATTTTTTCATAATATTTTTGATACATTTAAATTATAAGCAATAATAATTTAATGAAATAATTTTTATATAATTCATGGACTAATTTAAGATTAAAAAATTAAAAATTCAATATCATTGTTATAATAAAAATAATATACATCATAAAAATCAAATATTTTAAAATTAAATGACACTTTGAATAAAAGAGAATATATTATTTTTTAATAATAATGTTCATTAAACTACAAAATTTAGATGAGTTACATGACATCCCCAATACAAAATAATATATACTCAAAGAAATCAAAAAACATGGTGTCATTTTTTAATCGAGAAAAGCATTCGAAACCAATTATCATATCATCCTCAATACATATTAATATATCTTAAACAAAAATAAATGTATACCACCAATTCTGACTTGATAAAGCACTATTAAACAAATAGTGTAAGTAAAAGATCAAGTGTTTATTAGCTCATATGGAATACACCACAATTACAAATATGTCCACATAAAACAGTCTAATATATTTTAAAACATTTTTTATTTGACATCTTTCCAAATTTAATAAACCCTATTATAGTCAACCATTGATATATGAAGTCTTAAAAATAAAACTCACATCAAGGCATCTAATGTATCCAATGATATTTTTATTATTTGTATATATTTTATTATATATGTCTTTAAAATACTCTCTCACATTCCATTATACTTTTTAAAATGGTAAGTATTGCTTGTCATATTTGGAAAATCTTATATGTGAATATATGTCACAAAATACCCTTCAGGCCTCCATCATGTGGAACCCTTCATAGCTAAAGTAGAGATTATCAAAAAAAATTATACAAATCTTTTGAAAAACATTCAATATCAATGAAAGTCTTTTCTTCTCCCTCACACAAAGTGTGTTCCAAGTGTTCAAAAGTTTTGATAAGCTACCACTTTGATTTTTATTCTCTTGTATGTGCATCCTTTGAATAATGACAAGGGATAAATAAATTTATATTCTAATTTAAAAATGAATTATATTGGAATATTCCATTTAAACAATCTATAAATTTTTAAACATATTATTTTAGAGGATTCATACACCTCTCTAGTGACCCATCAATTCAAGATTTCATTCTTTCTTTTGGTGCATCAACATAGTCATCATGCAAATTTGGAATTGTCATTAGCAAGTAGCATATGTCATTTTCAAAAGTGTAGGACCTTAAAAACCACCTACTTAAATTTTGTATAGTAGAATCTAGGTTTGCCCCTAAAGATGTGACATCAACATTCTCGTATTGAATTTTTTTATTCAACTTGTTTAGTTCACACACTAAGTATATAAGAATATGTAATAAAAAATTTAATAATAATATCCTATCCTTATCATACCATCAATCTCCCTTCTCACTTTTCTAAAAATTCAACAATGCAGGCATCAACAAAAATCATATTTCAATAACTTGTCCTCTTGAGATCCATCTAACTCCCTAAATTTGAAAAACTTGAAGTGTTTCATGTTGCATGAGTTCCTAAAGAATAATAAGTTCATTATGTATTTTAATAGAATTTTATACACAATAATATAACTTATTTTCCAAGTTTTCAATAAATATTAGTTTAGATAAATTTTTAGCAACATCTGATGCAACTAAAGCCTCACCATGAATAAAGCAATGGATATCTATAATATTATGTGCTTATTTTTTAAAAAGAGTAAAAAATATATTTTCACTCACCACCATTGATGAAATTACATCTTTAAAAATTTCTATCAATATTTTATTTGAAAGACCATTTTATTTCTTTAAAATACTTATTACATCATATATTGTTTTCCCTCTTCTATCACACACATTTATGATCTTTAGGAATTGTTTAAAAGGTGGTCCCAACTATTCTAAGTATATAAAATTAGTATGAAAAATAAGGTGTATCTTTAGGATTCGATCCAATTTTTCATCCAACATCAAAGAGAACATTGGACTTTCTAACTTTTTTGCACTTTGTCTTTCTTCAAGATACTTAGATATGGAAAAAAAACAAAATTATTTGTAGTGATATTATTTGTATGTGATATATAGTCCTTATTTTATGGAATGTTTGGTGTTTTTAAGTACATTTAAAAAGATCAAATGGACTCATATTTTGAGATGGAAAAGTCTCCTTGCACAAGACAATAAACTAGTTTAATGGTTGTGATGATTATTTCCATATTGGTGTCATCAATGTTTGAAATGTGTTCTAGAATTCATCTTGATTTATTTTAATTATGCTTGAGCTTGAGGGAGAATATTCCCTTGTGAGAAAAAAAAACTCTTATCTTCATGTGTAACTTCATTTCATTTCCTTCAACTAATCATTTACGTAGATGAAAACTTGTGGACAACTACCTTCTTTTTTGTGCAAGGCAAAGAATGTCCATTGCTTTGTAATAATGGAATCAAATTGGTCTAGATGAAATGGAAGAAATTCAAGATCCATGGCCATTTGAAAAATATCCTTCTAATGATGCTCCTTGGTCTTACAATCCCTGTATCAAATTTTATTTTATGGAGCTATTCGACATAAGCCAAATATTAGAAAATGCAATACTTAGCTTATTTTTACCTTTTTAACTTTTTTTATTTTTCTCATGTTTTTCTCATTTTCTCTTTTGACTTTGGATTTCTTACTAACATTTTCATTGATAGGCTGGTGAGCTTTTGTTGCATATTGCAAGTTTATAAAATGAAAATTTGCTTTTCCATTTTTTTATTTTTGTGTGTCATCTTCGAATCTCCATGGGCCCTACAAACAAAACTCATTATAAGACATGAAAATGCTAGATGTTAGCTTGAAACAAAGATTACATATTCTTCACAACTTGATTTTGAAAGAGGGATTTTTAAGACCTAGGTGGGCACTTACAAATAGGGGGAAACATTTAAACTCTCAAGAATTAACATCTCAAAAGTATGGCACAAATTACTTAGTGTAGATTTGGGCACTAACAATGGATCTCACCCAAGGATGTACACCCCCTAAGGGTGTGTAATTAACCCCTGAGAATAAAATCATGAGAAAATCCCTTAGGCCACAGAATTAAAATCCTGACAATTTCTTAATAAACACCCATGGAGACCCACCAAAATAAGGGTCGATCAACAAAAATAGATCAGGAGGATCTGAGAATGAACACATGATGAAAAACAACAAAATAACTATACAAACAAGGCCCAATATAAAAATAGAAATATACACTATACATTACTATTCATAATCATGGGCATAGTCAAGAAAGCTTTTTAGATGTATACCATTAACTGCTAGCTCTAATATCTCACCATCTAGGTCTCTTAAGAAGAAAGTGTGTTGCTTGATTTTGTAGTCAATGTAATAAGGGACCATCTATAAGGTATCAAATTTTTCATGCTTGCCTTTTTCCTTGTGTCTATTGTCCTAGAGTAAAACCAAATAGCCTACCTACAAATTTCTTGGAGTAACCTTTCTATCATATATTATTTTGAGTCTTTTCTTAATCTTGAGGTGTCTTTCATGATCTTGTCTTCTAGTTTCATCAATCTCAACAATATGGTTCATTCTAATTTCATAGTGGTTAATTTCATCATATTCTTCTAGTTGCTACATGAATTGATAGGTTAGCAACTACAAATTCATGGGTAAAATAGCTTGAGCTCCATAAACAATATCAAAAGGGTTTTTTTAACTATAGCTCTTTCAGGGATGATCCTATCAGTCCACAAGGCAAACTTTATTTTTTCACCCCACTTCTTCTTGTTAGCTTCCAAAGTTATTCTAATGATTTTGAGCAAGTTCTTATTATTGAATTATGCTTTCCCACCTGAGGGTTGTAATTGGAAGCATAAGTTAATTTGATCCTATATTATTTCATAATTCCACCAAAAATTTAGCTCTAAAACTCATGGCATTGTCAACAATTACCTTGACATGCACACCAAATCTCCAAATAATCTAATTCAACAAAAAGTCCATAATCACATGGTGTGTGGCCTTGTTTATAGGGACCACTTCAACCCATTTTTTGAATTAGTTAGTTGTGACCAATATCCACCTATTTCTAATGCTTGATGAAGTAGTGATTTACCTTATGAACTCTGTTCCCCATTGTCTAAATAGGCCTTCAATCATTATAGGTTGCAAGGGGAGAGAACCAAAAGCTTTTAGCCTTCCAACTAAGCACTAACATTTCTCACATTTTCTAAATTTTGCACAACATCCTTGAATAGTGACAACCACCAATAACTAAATCTTAGAATTTTATGAGCTATGACTTTAGGTGAAAAGTGACCACCACATACTTCACTATGGAAGTTTTCAATCATATCATTAATTTCTTCCTCTACTAGGCATCTTAGGATACCTCCATCTAGATTCTTCCATGCCAGTCCATTTTCAGTCAAGAGATACTTTTGGAATATGAGCTTAAGAGTTCTCCTTTGTTTCTTATCTAATTCAGGGGGATAATTTAAAATTTGTAAGTAATAAACAATGTCCTTATACCATGAAGACATGCTAACTCTATTAAAAGAATCATAAATATTGAAAACATCGGTGTTTACCTCTACATCTTGAAAATTGGTCTCAACCATGAGCTTGGCTAAACACATCCCTCTCACTAGCTTGGTGGTCTAACTCTTGATGTCATACTCTTACAACGTGTTGATCCACCTACATCTCTTATTCAATATTTTAATCTAAGTCAAGATGTCTTTGACCATTGTATGTGGGACGTATGTAATAATCTTTAAACTTAAAATGTAGGGTCTAAACATTTTAACAACTTTCAAGAGGGAAAAATTTTGTTTTCCCATGATGGTACAGTTTAATTCAAATCCTTGCATAGATTTACTAAATAAAGATATAGGCTACTCATGACCATCATCATTCTTTTGCAATAGGAAAATAGCTACAAAACTTTGTGATGCAAAAGAGAATATTTAAAATTCCTTATTGTAATCAAGACTAGATAAGATAGGGATAGACTTCAAGGCTCCTTTGATGTCATGGAATGCTTGCATGACCTTCTCCTCTCAGTTGATGGTTTGGTGCTTATTCAACATAGAATTAATAGGTAGAGTGATCTCTTTAAAATTAGACATAAACCTTCTGATGATGTTGATTTGTCCAAAGGATTGAATTCTCTTCTTAGAATATGGGATAGGAAAGTTATTAATGGCTTCCACTCTTTCTCGGTCCATCATGACACCATCTTTAGACACTATATGTCCCAATAATTTTTATTTTTATACTCTGAAGCGACATTTCTCTGGATTAAGCAAAATATTGAACTCCCTACTCTAAGGAATACCTTTTCTAGATGTTCTAAATGTTTTATTTTTTATTTTTTGGGGTATACTATAATATCATCATAATACATAGATATAAATATGTTAATTACCCCTATAAAAGTGACATCCATCACTCTCTAAAATGTTGCACTGACATTCATTTACCTAAAAGGCATCCTCATATAAACATATGTACCCCAAGGCATTATAAAGATAGTCTTGGGTCTCTCAGATTATTTTACCACAACGTGGTTATACCTTGATTAACCATCTAATTTTGATAACATCTCTGATCATATAACACTCTACAGTAGGTTAGCCATATTTGGTAAGGGGTAATTTTCCTTCATAGAAGCTTTATTCAAGTTTTGTAAATCCACACACAAGTGGATGTCACCATTTTTCTTTCTCACAAGTACTAATTTCACCACCCATGATGAATACCTAATGGGCTAAAGAATTCCACCATCCCATAGATTTTTCAATTCATCCCACATCTTGGTGGCCAAGATAGAGTTAATAGGTCTTTACTTCTACATGAAAGGCATTCTATCAGGATGTAATGGAATAACATGTTGAAATAAATCCTCCCTATACAATTTAAATTATGAGTAAGACCAAGCCAAGAAATCTTGGTATTTATTTAGAAGCTACATGTAGGCTTACTTCTCTATTGCACTTAGGTGAGAATCCAGCTAGACCTTCTTTAGATTTTCATGAGATATCAAATTACATTTAGTTACATCTTTTGAGATAAATATATCTCGAGTTTTAATATGCCCTAACCCATAAAAAGATGCCTCTAAACTCACTAATCCCCTCAGGATGGTATTCATCTTTAGTTGAATGATGTCCTTCCCAAACAAGGTTTCTTTCCTATCACAGGTCTAAACCATGGATTCCAAGTCTATAATCTGATCTCAAAATTCAGCTTCACAATTGAGAAACCTTTTGATCTGATCATCATCATCAAAAAATTGCCAATGATGAATATTGTTTAGGACTGAAGGTCTAACAAGAACTTCCACTTAGTACTGATAGTGAGGGTTCATATTTTTAATTTCAAACTGAGCACCTAACCCTACAAGTCTATCATATTCTTAGTTTAAAGCTATATCATAAGAACAAATGTTGAAAGCATCAAAGGATTCCAAAAAATCCCATACTACATTTCTATATTGTTTCAACCTTTTATTTTTGGTGGCATAATCATTGCATACCTACTTAACCACTAATTTAGAATCATCCTTTACAATTAAAATTGTAAATCCATATTCACGAGAAATTATCAAACTAGGCAAGAGTGCCTCAGACTCAGTAGTATTGTTCATTCACTCTAAGGATAGATTGAAATAAAACTTTAAATATTTCTCATTTGGGACATATAAGATAACCCCAACACCATTGCCAATATTGGAGCAAGCTCCATTAAAAGATATTTTCCAAACATCATTTTCTTTATCAAACCTAGCATTAATAACAATAGATTATTCAACATAGTCAATATTCCTAGTGAAATTACTCAGCTTCACATCAGTGTACAACACCTCATTTAGAGCTCATTTCAGATCTTCAAGTACATGCAACATCTTAGGCTCTCTATGAAGTTTGACCATCTTACCCTCCAAAGGAATGGTGTCATAAAAAAGGTCCATATAAACACTTCCACCCATGCTGGCATCCCATTTTCTTGACAAAACCATCCCTCACTTGGGAGGATAATCCACAACTACCACATCCATATTCAAAAACTTACATGGATGAACTACCAACTACACTACCAATCCTTTAACTTGTCCAAAAAATGGCACCTCTTATAATCCCATGGCATAGCACTTGCCAAAGATAGATGTGACTTTTAGTCCAATTTCATTAAGGACACCCAAGGGCATCACATTGCAAGAGGATCTAGAATTAAACATACAATTGTGAACAATCAAATCATTAATCAATAGGGTGGTGTAAAACGTATCAACACCTAGATGACTCTCTATTAATGAAGTCCCCAAATAAACCTCTAGGGTTAGTTAAATAACCTAATTTGACTTTTCATCATCATCCAGGAGTGTTGGGGGTGAATTCATCTCATTGGCAGTTCTATTTTCATTAAATTCTAAGTACTCAAATGCCCTCTTCTTATGTTTGGGTATTCATAATAAATCAACAAGTGGGATAGTTATTTTTAATTTAATCAATACCTAAGCCATATCACACATGCTATACTAAGGAAGGGGAGTATTTGACGGAAGGGTGACAACACCTTTAGCTAGAATATAGTCATTCAAATTCATAGGTGGAATAGGTTGGGCTGAATTAGCATTCTTAACAGTAGTTTTCAAGTGTGTATTTATTCTCACATCATTCATTCCCTTAGGAATACTAGACAGCAAAGGTACTCTATTCTTGGCTGAATCACCTCTCTATTTGACAACATGGGAAGTAGGTGCTTATTTGGAAAGATTATGGATGTATTTAGTTTTCTTAACTTACTTATGTTTATCCCTTGTCCTTAGAACAATAGGGGTAGTCTATTAAGGAGTAGCACATTTTTCCCTACTTCTCAAACTATATTCTTTCTCTAGGGAAACTACTACATAAATTAATAACTGCCTATCCTCAACTAAAAGAATACCCCCATCGTACCTATTAATCATCATAGTTCATAAAAATTATAAATCATTATTGGGTAACCCATATACTTGTGTCATGTTAACATCATAAACAAACTTAGAAGTTGGGACACATACCTTTTAGACTACACTCATAAATTGATAAATGGTGGTAGCACTCAATAATTCTATGGAGTCAAACATTTTACTACGAGAGATTTGATAATCAAATATTAAAATATCATCATCTTTAGATGAATACTCTAGTTCCTCTATATCTTCATCAATTCATTTAGCATTATCACAAGGATGATGGGGGAAGAAACATGTATCACACCAATCAATGTTAAGGTCACAATATACAACATTAACTTTGGCATTCAATAGATCAAAAACTTCCTTCCCAGCTTCTCTATTCTAGTTTCTATCATTTCTTTCATCATGGACAAGTCTCTTCCCTCTATCAATATATCAATTATGGAGAGAGGGTCTCCTTTGTGCTTGATTTTGATTTTGAGTTCTCTCTTGACTAGAATATCCATGAAGAATCTACTTCTCAGCTTCAGTGAGCTTGTATGGCATCTCCTTCTTAGTAATTTCTAAGGTTTTCATAGTCTCCTCAAGGTTGGTTGTCTTAGTGGATTGAGTCTTTTCAGGGTTGATTAACTGTACATCACCCCTTTTGTTCAAAGGTTTACCCATAACCTTTATATTATTTTCAATTTAGATGGCCATGTTAAATGCTAACCCTAGGTTTCTAGGATCCTTGTCCCTCAATTAGTATGTAGCCTTATTATCAAAGGCATCATAGTATTTAATCAATCAAACTTTATCACTAAGACTAATATTATCAAGTAGCCTCATCATAGTATTATTAAACCATGTATTAATATCTTATACACATTCATTAGGGTTCTTCTTTATGTTTTAAAATTATGTAAGAAGGAACATAGGATCAATCTTATCACCATATTATATTTTGAAAACATTCTTCATTTATTCACATGAATTTATGCATCCATGGGGAATGGAATTGAACCACTCAAATGCATCTTATTCTGACATGTGCAAAAATGGCTTAATTCAAATATCCTCATGCTCAACCTCATAATCTTTAATGATAATGTGAAAATCCCTTGAATGTTGATCACCAGTCATTGCATTATTCCCTTGAAACTTTAGGAGTTAGTTCCTTACTTCATTTGGGACTTCATTATAGGAACCCTCTATTTCATCAAAAATAATAGGTCTAAGTCTTGGAATCCTAAATGCAGGATTTTTATTCTCATCCCAATCTCTATGCCTCATGACTGGTTCAATGTTGGGTTTAATATCAAATGGTAAAGGTTTGTGAGGGGGTGAGAGAGGTGGACTTGGGGAATCAAATCTAGAAGGATATTCAATTGGTTGAGAAGGTGATATGTAGTAAATAGGATAGTAATATTATGTGTTATTAGGAGAGATATGATAATATTCAATTAAAGGAAGCTCAACAAACAAAATTTTAGGTGTACCATAATTTTGATAGTCCAGACATTCTTTTATAGTATAACTTTATCTTTAAATTATCCTCCAAACTAATCTCTTTCTTCTTGGATGAACACTTAGCTCAGAGACAAGCTACTTTGATGAGTCACCTTTGAATGAGGATCTTAATCCTTCTAAGTTTGCATACACAAGAAAACTCAAAGCTGAAGATATTCAAAATGGGCATTGATATTTAAAAAACCAAATACAATGTTGGAGTCACCACTAGAAGAAAACTTATAAAATAGAATAGTTTAAGAATATGTAGTTATACAATTTGAAATTATACTTTTCTTAAGTCATTGATGAGATATAAAAAAAAAGACACTAAAAATTCAAATTCATGTTCAGAAGGGAAAATCACTCTAAAACATGAAAAAATAACCAGTTATTTGCAAGAACTCAATAGAGATAAATTGATCAAATATTTATTGACAGAGAAATTTAGAACTTGAACTTATGTATCTCTCTGCAAGATTCACTGGTAACACAAGTGTCATTGATCATTCATTCCTAGGTAATGATGTCAATTAGGGGTTGGTTCTTAGTTGTACACCTCTAACATTAAACCTTGAAAACTTCAAAAAATGGTAAACCTAGATGGTAAATCCAATTTATGTCATTATAGTAAATGAAGAGTTTAGCGTCAAGATGAACTGAATGTAAATAATTACTAGAAGACATCAACATAGGGTATGCCTAGTTCTTTGTTACTTTTGGCTATAGCAAAACTAAGGTGAGAGGACCTAGGGGTAGTTTTATCACATGGAGGGATACTACAGTTCAATCTCTAGGGGGATTATTGGCACACAAATAAATCTAATAAAAGCACAACCAAACTTGCATAGTCCACTTGATAAGTGTTATCACACAAACTGGGACAATGCTCTAAACTTGACACAAGCTACTAAATATAGGTGGGAACGTGATTACAACCTTCATTTCTAAAAAAAATGTCTAAAAAGTTAGGGCCAAATGAAAGATCATAATGTTGGGCTTCAAATATTAGCTACAAACACATTTTAGATATGCAATGCTTATACATCTATAGGTAAATAACACTAAGAATATTTAGTAGGGTGCATTATTTTCAAGGTATGGAAGGTAGGATGAGTTAGGTAGATATAAACAGAGGTGTGATGGCTTTCAAATATAAGGAAATCCTTCAACAACCATATTATTAATCATTTAAAGATGTGAAAGACTGAAAGACAAGATAATGAAATTATCAGGAATGATTTAAATTCCTTGGTGCCAATCTCAAGGAAGTATTCAAATTATCATTAAAACCCTAAAGCATACACTACAAGTAGAGATTTTAAAACTTTCTCTTATCAAATCCATAAGTCCAAGGTCTTTTGAAAAGAACATCAATAACACACTCCCAAATCACAATGCAAAAAGGAGTTTATAACCTAGATCTATGCCCAAAATAACTACCTTTAATAAGAATAAAACCAAAAAACCAATCAACAGAGCATGAAGAATGTATTATTGCATTTCATTGACAAGATAAAATATAAATCACATGTATTTTCCATCTAAATTGAAAATAAATTTTACATACATTAGTGTTCATAATGTTAACATGGGGAAAAGTGTGGTGATTTTGTTTTGAAATAGGGGAGACATTTACATTATGCTCTCAAATTTTTCTAATGGTTGTATAGATGCAACTACCTTAGTAATCGAATCAAAAAACACACAACAAATCTTGGGGAGTTGTAAAGCCAAAAAAGAACTATGAAAACCAACAACAACCTTCTAAAGAGGATAGACCCTCTTTACTTATACAAATTTATCACCCCAAAATATTTGGTAATATGCTCCATATAGAAGATGCCTTTGGTCATGCCTATAAATTCATGCTATATAAGGAAATCATTCTAGTAACTAATTTTCTATGTCATGATGAAGTTTGATATATATAAAAAAACCCTTGATCTCCTTGGTTGGAATTTCATTACACTTGAGCTTGAGGGAGAATATTCCCTTGGGAGCAAAATAAAATCTCAACTTCATGCTTAACTACATTTCATTACCTTCAACTAATCATTTTTACACCTGGAAACTTGTGGACAACTACCCTCCTCCTTATGCAAGCCAATGAATGCTCCTTGCTTTGTAATGATGGTATCAGATTGCTCTAGCTCAAATGGAGGAAATGCAAGATCCATGGCCATTTAAAAATTATCCTTCTAATAACCCTCCTTGGTCTCACAATCTCTACAATAAATTTTCTTCTATGGAGTTATTTAACATAAGCTAAATATTGGAAAATGTAGCACTTAGCTTATTTCTACCTTTTGAGTTTTCTTGTGATTTTTCTCATTTTCTCTTTCGACTTTGGATTTCCTAATAGCATTTCTAACGACAAGCTAGGGAGCTTTTTTTGCATATTACAATTTTACAAACTGAAAAGTTGATTTTTCATTTTATTATTTTCATGTGACATCTTCAAATCTCCATAGACCCTATAACCAAAACTCGTTATAAGACATGAAAACTTTAGATGTTAGATTGAGACCAAGATTATAAGGTATTCACAACATGATTGTGAAAGTGGAATTTTTATGAGCCAGGTGGGCACTTCAAATAAGGGTAACATTTAAACTCTTGGGCACTAACATCTCAAAAATAATGCACAAATTACTTAGTGCAGATTAGGGCACTAACACTGTAATCACTTAAATTTAACTTTGTATTCATATGTAAACACTATTTTTACTCTATCACTCTTTTGTTATATGTTGAAGCTTCTCCCACTTTAGATTATTCACCATACTCATCATCATACTATCAAAATAGGCTAGTAAGTGATCTTCTAGTAGAGTGAGTACACAATAATTATGCAACAATAACGTATTCATAAATATGCAAGAAGATGTGCAATAATTACTTGATATATTAAATTACCTTATTTACCAATTATCTTCTCTATTACAATAGCTTGGTGAAGAGGAATATAAAGGAGTAGGGGGAGTTAACTCGGAGTAAAAATCATAGTTAGACTAAGTGTAACTCACTGTGGAACTCATAGGAGAACTCATATTGGCACTCAGTTGAAATTCAGGTAGAACTCAAGGTGGAACTCACCCTATCACCCAATTAATGTCTTATCACACTTAAGTAAGTTAAATCTACATGTATAGGGATTATACATTTAATAAGTAAATGGTATAATTAATATCCTACACCAATACCCTCCCTTAAGCATAGCTTAGGTGGGCAAAAAAGAAAAGGTGTGTCCCAAAAATAAGGCTTCATGAGGTACCCAAGTACATAGTGATGATCTTAATATCCTAGAAAATATGAATGATGTGTGCCTCCACAAATATGAGAGAAAATGTATGCACATAATTTCACATGGATAATACTATAGTAAGTCCCTCTGTAAAAGATGATGTCTCTTCTTTTTGGAAGAAAGAAACCATGAGCTATCAAACTATTGATTTCACACTCAAGTGGAATGTAGATAGGAATCATGATTTAAATCTCTAAAAAATGCTCAAATGTCTCCCTTTTAATGCTTGAATGTGTCAAAGTCTGATCAGATATCATAGGAATAATTATAGAATATGGTAATTAAGAAGCATACAATGAAGGGGAGAGAATATCTAGAGAATAAGTTAGACATGAAACATTCACTGAAAGAATGTCTATAGGAAGAACATAGCAAGTCTCAATAACCATCAAAACTAAATACTGGTCTATAAATGAAGCACTCATATCTACAAGATGAATGTCCATAGAAACATGTGATTCGTTGATACTCTCAATGTGTACACTCTCACTGAAATCAGTAAAGTTTTCTAAAATACAACTTTGTAAAGGATCTAGAAGAGCAAGAATATGCATAGGAATGGATGTAAAATCGGTAATAAGACAACAAATATCTATAATAATCTCATCTTGTAGTGGGGTCTTGACAAAAGGAAAAGTATTATACACTATAAATGTACTATCATAATAAATTAAAGCATGAGAAGAGAGTACAATAGTCTCAAAAGGGACAATAAGAAACAGAGGAGGAGGTATGACATAAATTTAAATAGGATCACCAAAAAGACTCTATAAAATGCTCCAAACAGTGCATGGATACTCTGTATATTCCACGTGGCAATAAAGATCCATAGAAACATGTAGTAATAGAGTGGTAAGAACAATGTCACAAGTATTAGCCTAGTTATTGAACCGAATAGGATTAGTGGTGTAGGAATCTATCCATATAGGAATAGAATATGTTTTTTATGTGTGAAAAAGTGGTCCATGTAAGCACTCCATAAAACATAATTTTCCTTCCTAAGAAGGATCACTAGATATGAAAAAAATCTCTTCATCTAGAATTTCTAAAATGGGGTCAACATGACCAAGATAAGACATAGAGAAGTTCACAACTGCACAAAATACTTTGCAATCAACCCATGAAGCACACTCATGAATGGAACATTGGGCACAGCTAAAAATTCATCCAAGTTAGAAATCAATGTTGTATTAAGGGAAAACAATGGTTCACGTTCTATAGATGGACTTCAGACTAGGCCAAAAATGAGTCAAATTAAAAGTAACTATATAAAACTCATATATTGGTTGTATTAATTAGAGATGCAAATTCCTCTTAATTAATTGAAGAGAATACATAATAGAAATCAAATAGATAACTTGAGGCTTATTACCATAACCTTAATATTTGATACCATATCATAATAGGCCAGTAGGTGATATTATGGTAGAGTGAGAACACATGAATTTTGTAACAACAATGTATTTTAAAAATTTCAATAAGAGGATATGCAATATTTGATTGATGTATTAAACTACCTTTCTTACAATTATCTTCTCTATTACAATAGTTTAGTGAATAGGAATATAAAGGAGTAGGGGGAGTTAACTTAGAGGATAACTCATAGTTACATTGAGTATAACTCACTGTGAAACTCATAACAGAACTCACAGTGGCACTCAGTTAAACTCTAGGAGGAACTCACCCTTGTAGCCACTTAACCTTTTATCACACCTAAGTAAGTTGAAGCTACATGCGTAGGGATTATATATTTAATAAGTAAATGGAATAATTAATATCCTACACCAACACATACCCTAATATATTTAAGTATTCATTTAAATCAAAATTATGATCCTCTTGTGATGAAGCATTGATGTTTTGAACCATGAAAAAACTTGTTGATGGAAGATTGGTTATTTTTATTTTGAGACATTTTAAATTATATAGTACCTATACAAACCAAATAACAAAAAAATAAATAAATAAATGTAACTATATAAAATTCAAAATTTAGTTGTATTAGTTATTAAAAATGAATTCATATAAAGAGATAATTGATAATTAATCTCAACTACTTTAATTTTTTTTTTTGGTAATGTAATCCATAATTTCACACAAAAAAATTAACTAAATTTCAAAGATAAAGAAAAAAATATTTATAATTTATTTATATACTCAAAAATCAAATAATGAGATAAATTTCAATATAACAATGGATAATGAAATAATAAAAATGGTATTTCATATTTACCGCAAAAACAAATGATAGTCTTGACAAACTTTAACTAAATACTATAATTGCCAAATTATGTGTTTGGGGTTAAATTGGTTAAACCATATCATTATTTTTTCTTCTTATATGATTCACATCACATTATAATTTAACAAACAAATTTATACATTGAAATTTTTCTAAGAGAGTGAATATAACATAAAACCTAGCATGAAAAGTTAGAATTTATAGTTTGTTTGAGAAGGTTAAAAAAAATAATGAAAAAATTATTTATTCTAACTTCTATTAAAAAAATTAAATTAATTAGAATCAAAATTAAAATTACAAGAGTTTGGAGTAGACAAAGTATGAAATCAATAGAGCTAAATTTTTCAAATTTAAACAAAGAGCTATATTTATAAGGTATACTTTTGATGAAATATTTAACTACATGTGGTAAATTAGACTTCATATAAAAACATGCATCTAATATCTATAGTAGATTTTACTTCAGGATGATCCATATAAACAATTTTTTTATGTAGTAAATTTTAAGATTTTATTGATAGGAAGCAAACATAAAAATTTAACTAGTTAAAAAGAATAGAAAATAGAGTAGTAAATATACGTAAATATTGAGATAATAATGAGATCACTATTGGATAATGGAGGCTTAAAATAAGGAAAAGCTCTCATATTCAACCTAAAAAACTAGGCTATAACTTATTCTACATATTCATCCCCTCTGGGCCCCAACTCCCCACATGTTAATACTATGAAATTGTGAATGGTTTGAATTTTTATAATTCTACTTTAATAGAAAGAGGTAGCATTCAAAAAGTTAACTTATAATTTGATATATTTTAACAAAGACTTAGAGTAATTATTAACCTTCCCCATGAAGCACAATGAAAACAAGACAAAAGGCACACTATAGATTTCAGATTTCATAATCAAAGATGAATAAAGGTAAAGGAAACATGTTTCAATTTTTAATTGGGGAGATGATAAATAAAATAAATATACAATGCTATATTTAGACCTTGATATTAGAGGGAGAGTCTAAAAGATTACCTCTGAGCGGTAGACTACAATGATCTCCTTTCCTAAAACCTACCCTTCAAAAATGATTATTTTAAAATTCTAATATAAAATAGTTACCCACAAGTGGCCCAAAATAATGGAAATGAGATTGGAATAAATGATAGTGAAAGGGTAGCTTCTCTTAGAAGATTTATGCTTCCCAAGAAAATTAATGCAGAGGTAGTTGCAAGAATGTTGTTATTGATCATAATTTTGATGAAGTGTTCAATGTCTGGCCACAACCTATTTTTCCTTTTTAATATAATTTAGCGCATGAATATAGTAATATTTTTATATATAATTATATAAACCAATTGATTATTTTATCGTGAATGCCATATTGATAGGTTGTGTAATTTTTTACAAATCGTTTAATATGGTTAAAAGTAGAATTTGACTATAGTTTACACTTAAAACCTAAAAAGTGTCAAAATGGCTATCAAATTTAACCCCTGGTGGGCATGCAAACATATTCATCTAAGGAGAACATATTCTATTTAGAGTTCTATGTTTTTAGTGTGAAAAATAATCTAGTGATAAATTCAATAAAATATTTTAATCAACATTCAACCCCCTATTATCTTCCCTTATGTCTATCATTTTTATTAAATAAGTTCATTAATACAAATTGTTTTGAGTTTTTAGGAAAATATACAAACTAGGATTTGCCTCATATTTTTAGGTTATGTGAGAAGGGATGGTGTAATTTTTACTTTTAAGAAAGAAAATTTATGTAATGGGAAATAATGTAAATAAATAGTTTTACCTAACCTGAAACCCATGACCACTAAACCTATCTCTATTTGTGGAGGTTGCAATGAAAAATGAGGTTGTCTATTTCTTCATAATGGATGTAATTTTATATTTTGGTAAAGTGAAGTTTTTTAAAGATAAAGAGTGTAAATAAGAAATCGTAATTCACTCAAAAATAATTACTACCAATCTCATATTACCTTATTTTCATGAAGTGTTGAGTAACATTGAGTTGTGTTGGGAGAAGACTTCCCATTTCATGTGAGATTGAGTAATGGTGAAGTGGGAGGGAAAGGCAAGGTCATACAGAACATGAAACCCATGAAATATTTCATGGTGATCTAGATAGTGATGGTGAGGGGAAATAAAAGGGTATTTCAGGGAATGGACACAAAGAATCCTAAGTAAAAACATGTGGAAAGTTTAGAGACATGTCACACCTGTCAATGCCATTTGGAGATTCCATTAAAATGTTTAGTTACCCAATGAATGATTGAAAGAAGTGTCATCTTAATGAAAAATAGATGTAAAATATCTAATAACTCATCTTAAAACATGGAGAATACACCACATGTCAATTTAGATAAGTCTAAAGATAATTAGACAAACCTAATTAGAGAAATTTAAAACTAATTAGATTAAAAATGGAAAAGGCTTCTTAAATGAAAGATGTATCTGATATAACATAATAAAAAAATACAAGTTTCCATTTGCAAATAGATATAAATACCAATATTTCCAAGGTTTTACTATTCCCATTTTCAATAACACTTAATATAAACCATTATATTCATAATAGTAGTGAACATTTCTCTTTATTTAGTGATTAGAGGAAAGGTGAAATTACTTTCAAGCCTAAAATGACTATTAATTTTGGGTAGTCTACTAAACCTAGGTTTTAATCCCCATGAGTCTTTGCATATTCTCTACAAGAAGTATGGTGGTCTAATACATCTTTTATTAGGCACCACCCATATGTTATAGCTTCTTCAATGTAGGATTCAACTAAAACTCCGAAGAGTGTAAATTATGTTCAAGAAGGGATGTAATTTTATGTTTTGGTAAAGTAGGGTTTTGTAAAGTGAAAGAATATAAATATATATTTGCAACTAACTCGAACCTCATTTCCTTTAAATATGTATCACCTTTTATGCACGAATTATTAATCAATAATACTTTGATATGTATTTTAATAATTATTTCAAAATTTATTTTTCCTAACTAGTGCTCATTTTAATTTTATGCTATTTGTGTTGATAAAGATATGGTTTAATTATGGTCATATTTTATTCTAAGGGTTTTAGTATGTTGTTTCCATATGTTCTTAACAAATAAAAGTAACAAAATAGACCCAATAACCTTAGTGTATTTACCTCACATCAATGACATTGCATTATTGATTTGATCTACACATCATATGTGGATCCCTTTCATAATTAAATCAATTCTCATGATGTCATTGTCCATCTTTGATAATAAAATATATGAAATAAATATGCCACCACCCTATAAGCTAGAGACCTATTTGTAATGGTTAAAATTCATGCAAATCTAAATACTGCCCTGAAACAAAGATGTGTGTACAACATAAGCCCTTTTTTGCATGATATAATTTTAAATTCCATTTCATTTCCCCTCATCATCACCATCTAATAGAATTTGAAAATTTTCACCACTTGCGTGTTTTGTATAGCCTTGACATTTCTTCCATTAGTATGAGTATGGTGTTTTTGTATGTTCTTAACCTTGATGTAATTTCTCTAGGTGTTAATATATTAGCATCATAGAAGAACAAAAGATACAATATAGACTTCAAAACATCAATGTCTTGTCTTGACATTAGTGACATTCCATTATTGATTTGACTTCCACATTAGGTATGGAGCCTTGTAGTACTTAAGTTTATCTCATGATGTTGTTGTTCACTATTGACATTAAAAAATGTCTAATCAAAGATATTGCAACCCTACAAGATGCATACCCCTTTGTGATAGGTTTAATTCATGTAAATAAAATAATTATGTTGTAAGATATCATTTTCCCTCACCATCACCACTTGAATCACCTTGTAATATTCCATGACTTGCATATTATGTATAGGATTTCTCTTCCCCACCACTTCACCATGACTCAAGTTCCCCATGAAACAAAATGTTTCCTCCTCACATAATAAATTAGCACACCATATGAAGGAATATGTCACCTCATTTTCTCCTATCACCTCCACCAAAAATATAAGAGTATTTTTCCTAATATTTCATGCATAAAAGGTGAGATGGGGTCAGAATTCATGACTTTAAATGAGATACAATTTCAAAATTACACTACATATATATATATATATATATATATATATATATAATTCATGATATTCAAATCTATTTTGTTTTCATGAAAACCACACCATTAACATTTGTCATGAACTTAAGACACATGTTCAACAAATAATAACACTTGTTTGCTTGATTGGTCATTTGATATCTTTTAAACACTATAATTTTATCACATACCAGCTTCCATCTACTCAGAGAAATTTCACGTAGATTGTCTTATCTCTTATATGTTAAATATTTTCAATCCCATTCTTTCACTTAACATTTTTAGATAGATACATCCATTCCTTATGTTTAATTTACTTCAAACTACAAAGCTTTCAAATGTCTCAAAACATTCCCAACAAAGAAGATTATTTATTTTATGAACGTTGTTTGAACTTTTATTTATATTGAGTATTGATGGATATCTATTTTAGTGACCTAGCCCCTTATTTAATAGTCACAAGAATTAAATTAACCTAGATTAGCCTACATTTTCCACTAGTAAAAATTCATCTACTTCAATGAAGTTTGGGTTTGTCGCCATAGTTATAGATTCACCACTCTTCAGATGAATCTGTTACTTGCTCAGCCGCTATATCCCTTTGTGGAAAAAAATTTTGTAAATGAAATTTAGTAATCAAACTTGAGGAAGGTATGTTAGAATTTTATTTAACATAAGAAATGTGAGCGAGAATTATTCAACACTAATATGTCTTAGTACCAGCTTATAGACATTTTTTTTGAAACAGAAGTCTTATTTTTTGGATACTAATTCAAATATATTTGGATCTCTAAGAGAGACATACATTGATAACAATAATAGTAATTAAATTAAAAAATCAAAATGGTTTAGATGTCATGAAAATTTGGTCCATGTAGGTAGTATTTTGAATAAATCATTCAATTTATGGCCATCAAAGGCAAAGGTTTCATTAGGAGCATTCATATGGATATAGCCATTTCTTTGATATGTATATAATTTAAGAGCTTATGCTCCTAAAAGGATTTGAGAATGACTCTAGTGGTTTAGATTATTTCTATACATTGAATGATACTTTAGTCCATCCACCGAATGATGGTATGATGACTAATTCAACCACACATTGCAATAATCCTCAATTATCCAATGTAAAAACTCTCCAAGATGACTATAAAAAAATGAAGTAGTGCAAGTTTAATGAAACCAAAAACTATCAAGACAATAAAATTACCAATAGGGTCAAGATCTAAAACAATACTCAGAATTGATTCATATTGATTTTATTCCCGTAATTACAATCAAAACCATGTTTAAATCAACCTCAACTTGTAATTAGAATTGACATATCAAAATTAGAAGAAAAACTAAAATTTGGAAAAAAAATCTATTTTAAGCAGTTGTTATTTTTAGTAAGTTTCACATGCAAGTATGTGCAGCTCTAAAAATCTCTTGAAATAATTTAAACACTAAAATTAGATCATTGGATGAATTTCAACTGAAGCTCATATATGGTCATAAAAATATACAATTTTTAAAAATAGAAAAATCCTAAAAAATCAATAAAGTGCAATTTTAGACCCTTAGATGGTCTCATTTGGCCTCCAAAGTTTATTGAAAAATACCTCTAATTGGAAAGGGTAGTTTAGATAAGCAATTAACTTTTTGAGATAGTTTTTTTAGAATGTGTAAGAGCTCAAACAAAACTATGGATCAAAAGTTATGGCCTCTAGAAGCTAGCCTATTTTTTCTACATCGTTCTCCTCTGATTAAAAACAACTCAAATCCTATGAGTTGCCCAATTGTATTGTTGCCACTTTTCTCAAAATACTCTAAACACTAAAATTATCCTATTAGAGGAATTTCAACTAAAGTTCATGTCCGGTCATAAAAATATATAATTTCTAAAAATAGAAAAATATTGAAAAAATTAATAAATTGTAATTTTGAACCCTCAGATGGTCTCATTTGGCCTCTAATTTTTTAAAATTCTTTTAAGTAGAAAGAGCAGGTTAGGGCAGCAACTTTCCAAGATGGTGATTTTGGTACGTGGAATATCTCAAATAGAGGTATGGATCAAAATTTATGGTCTCTGAAAGTTGGCCTATTTTTTCTATTCTCTACAAAAAAAAATGGAAATTGAAGGCATATATTCCTACATTTACTTAAAACATGCATGTGTGAACAAAATTGACCTTTAAATGTGCATGGATGACTTGTAAATGACTTACTCAAATTTGAAACGCTAATAGGTCCTATAATAATTGAAAACTTGCAAATAAAAAAATCAATTAAAATGGGATATGTTGATCTCAATCACCCGTGATGAATTATCATTTCCTATGTATCTAATACTCTAAATAAGGAAATTAGGCCCAAATAGTTCTACCACTTAAAGTGATTAATGTGCTTGTGTTTATTTTGATACATGCATGCATCTACAAATGGCTTGAATACTTGACAATGTTTTTCTATGACTTGGATAGAATAGGATTTTCACTTAGGTAAAAACTACTTCAATTGATTAGAATCAAATTTAAAAATAATAATGAAGCTTTTCTTAATTTGCAATAGTGTAAGTGTGTCACAATATTAAAAATATCAAGTGATATAATAGGAGACTTATATGTTCCTTTAAATAAATTCAAAAGTATAAAACCTCACACTACCAATCCTAAAAATGCAAGCTAACATGTAAGGGAGAGTGTAAATTTTAAAAGTAATCACTGTTAAGGTGAAGGTAATGATCAACCTATAGGGGTCATGACCAACTACCACTATTCAATCATACTAATCAATCCTTTATTGAAAGGATACATGTAGAATTTAGAATATGGGATGTCTGTATAGATGCTTAGAGATTTTTTAGATATTAAAAATATTTTTGTATGCTTAAGATAATAACTTAGAAATAGATATTTATGTATAAGTACTTAGGATAAAGTGCGGTAGCAAGATAAAAATAAATTAAGTGATGAAGTCAATCAAAATTAAAATGGACAAAAACTTACATTATCAATAATTCAAGATCAAATTTGAGTGACTACAATCACATAGATTCCATTTTACTCAATAAATTTCCTTATAAAAACTACAATTATTAATTTTATGAGCAAATAATCTTCCTAGAGGCATGATATATTTATTCCTTAGGTTAATATTAAAAAAAAAAAGGTAATAACACAATCATATTTATTTAAAAATAAAGTGATCCTTAATTAGATATTATGAACTGGAAAACAACTTATTTTATTCCAATTCATATCAAGCATCAAGAAATTCTATAGAAAAATAGTATCTACCTTCATTAATTCTTATCATTTAAAACATACAAATATTTCTTATCGTGCAAGCACATCGCAGATGCACATTAACAAGAAAATGGAAGATTATTTTCATTAAAAATGTTCATTGTGCAAGGAATAGTCAAACGAAGATGTATACATAATTCAAGCAGAAAATAACATCCCTTGATAACATAATTTTCGGTGAACATTGTACAAATAACGAAATGTTCTCTTAGCAGAGTTAAATAACTAGAATGTATGCCCAAAAAGGTGATTATAACCATAAATATAGAGGAAAACTTCATTTCTAATCAAAGAGGGAAAAGATTTGATTTGTTTTACATTACTAGCTAACTGAATGTAGTAGTGAAACAAAAATATATATCCAATCTAAGATCTACAAAAGTAAGTGTGATTTTTTTATGTTATAGATTAACATCTCAACCATGGGTTTGGATTCTTATAAGAGATCAATTATTTAATCATACTATTTCCAATTGACACCCATCCCACACTAAGGGATTAGCCAGCAAGTAGAGTTTAGTCACAATAACACTGGGGATATTACATATGCCCTTTATATCAGTAGTTTCAAGTGAGCACTGACACTAATATATTGAAATTATTTAAAGATAAAACTAACATACTAAATAAACTGGTCACCTCCTTATATCAATATAACCATTACTTGCATTTTGTATACTTACCAATACATTGCGTATTTGAAAATAGTTATAAGAAGGAACTCTTTACCTCGGGCTTACTTTCAAGCTTAAATATTCACCCCCTCCAAGGGTATAAGAAACACATAAATGTCAACACTGAGAGCATGTTAATATAAAGTGGTTGTAAATAGTTGATAGTTTATTGAATGTTCTAAAACATATACACAGACACAATGTCCATTTAATATTTTATAATTCAATTTATTAACTCAATCACTTTGTGGGTACTTAAAGGCTCTGTTATATTTTGGAAAGTCCTTCGACTTGTAATAAATATATGTGTGGGCTAGATACAATTCTAAACTTGGTAGTAAGAAGGAAGACACAGGTTTATATGTATATACAAATGTCTGAATACCTTCATTCATTCTAAAACCAATTGACATATTGAATTGTGACAGAACATCGTAAGAGTTATACAAAAATTAATTAAATAATCTGAATGGAACATCCTCTTATACAAAATATTTATAATTTGAAGCCATCTAAGTTAATGTCATTCCTCATCTACAACTTGACCATCACAAAATAACATTTTAATCCTACAACGCAACAACCATCTTTAATCCTGAATTTGTTTATTGCCCCAAAGTATCCAACGAGTCAATGAGTTTATAGTTTTGGATAAATTGTGATTATTGAATCATTATAATCAAAAGTGTAATAGGATTCACTAAACAAAATTACATGATTTTCAATTTTTTTTTTTTTAAAGGTTAACCAATGCAGATAACTCTTTCTCTTATATTTATATTTATATATATATAATTAATGTCGTATATATATATATATATATATATAAATAAAATTAATGTCATTAGTACGAGGATTTCATCTAACTATATTCAATAAATTCAAGTTTTGATAAGATTTTGGGATTACACGGGTTGACTACATCATTGAAGTAAAGGATTAATGAAACAGAGGTTACAAAATTCGAATGTCTGCGTTTTTCTTTAAATAAAGGATCCAAATTGCAGTGCCTTCAAAATGATTATGCACAAACTTTAATTTATCTGACAGTTTTGTCAACCACCAACAACCAGCATTTTTCTCAACATCCCAAAAAAAAAAGAACATAGGAGCGATTGAAAACAGCTAGAATAATACGTAATTTCGAAATAAAATCTGCCCTATTTACTATAGGGTACTAAACTTGAAACGAAACAGTTAAATATGTCATTACCTAGCGTGGAATCATGCAAGTGTGAATAATCTATAAAGAAAGAAGCGTATTAGATTGGCTCTCTACGTCAACCTCGTATCTAAATCTAGGGAACACCACACAAGCCCAGCACACACAACAAATACAGAGGTCAACAGATACATGATTACTCTGCAAGTAGTGACCGTGAAACAAATTAAATTTTTAGGAAAATAATCTAAGAATGATTCTAACATAGTAAAAGAAAATTTAGCTGGCCTGAAAGGTTTGGCCGAAAAGAATACTCCTAAGCATATATGCATTAAATAAGCTAGCAACGGAAAACTAAATTATTTTTCATACAATAAAAAAGTGGTGCATACTAATTCCATTGTAAGCATTAATCACTTGAAGGATTTCTTATGGCATAAATAAAATCTTAAATAAATCTATGACAAGGAGAATAACATGCTTAGAAAATGGGGACACTTTTCTTAATGCACTTGGAAAATAAGGATTTTGGATTAAATAAAAATAATCCAAAACAGTTTACTGATGCACTTCATCATTTAACAAAATCTTCTTTTATAATCATAATTATTAATTTTACATATAAGGGGTTTGGTGTATTAGTGAGGTATAAGTAGTTAATATTCATTAATCAATGTTCAATTTTTACAATGCATTTACAGATATGCAGTTTTTTTTCGAAGTGATCATGTGGACACTTTGAGATAGGGGTTGCACTTCTCTATGTGTTCCACATGGGGTACAATGAAATGACTCTAGCTACAGATCATTCAGTAGATATTATGAACCTAGGTCCATCCACAGTCCTCACTTTGATTAGAATTTCCCAGCTATTACCCATAAAATTTTATGCACAAAGGACATGGTGTACTGGTGAGATACAAGTAGTTTGTACTCATTAATCCAAGTTCAATTCCCATGGTATATCTATAGGCGTACAGTTCTTCTTGAAGTAGCCAAGTGGATAACTTGAGGTAGGGGTTACACTTCTCCATGTATTCCATATGGGGCACAACGAAGAGACTCTGGTCGTGGATCATTTGGTGGACATT
The DNA here is from genome assembly GCA_037957365.1 of Torreya grandis. NCBI lineage: Eukaryota > Viridiplantae > Streptophyta > Pinopsida > Cupressales > Taxaceae > Torreya > Torreya grandis. The sequence continues at coordinate 4,477,850 of JARHVA010000425.1, read as the reverse complement.
ATTAACCCAGGCCCATCCACATGGTTTACTTTGATTAAAACTTCCTAGCTATTACCCTAATTTTTTTTGTACAAAGGGCTTGGTGTACTAGTGAAGTACAAGTAGTTTGTACTCATCAACCCAAGTTCAATTCCCATGATGCATCTATAGGTGTGTGGTTCTTTTTGAAGTGGCCATGTGTATACCTTGAGGTAGAGGTTGCACTTCTATATGCATTCCACGCAAGACACAACGAGGTGACTCTAGCTGCAGATCGATCGATGGACATTACAAACCTAGGTCCATCTACATGCCCTACTTCAATTAGAACTCCCTGACTATTTTCTCCAAATTTTTTAATCCAAATATGAAATTAGGATGCAGAGCATTGTATAGGAAAGTGCAGAAGAAATCTGCTCGAAGAGTTTCAAATTTGGGCATAAATGCGATAACACAAAAATATTTTTACAGTTGAATAATGCCCTGGGTATCGAGGACATTACGGCCCCAACACTACAAAGAATCTTCCATCTTATGAGGTGTCGATTCTGCAGAACATGGTATATGGAGAGGTGACTTTTCTAAGCAAAAAGGATGAGATTGGACTAACTCTGAACCGTAGGAAGGAAGGAGGATTGACTGATGATTTTAGTAAGCTAAGGACTAGTAATCTGGAAGTCATACTATCTCCTAACTCAGATGCCAATCCCTCATAAGTTGAAAGATATGGAATCTACACCGACTCGGACTATTATAGGTCTATATGCTAGTTATGCACACTATAACAAGATGAAGTGGTCCTATGAAGGGTGGGGGATTGACAAAACATTGAATGAAATAGAAGTGGATTCACTCAAAGGTATACATCGTTAACATAGATAGTGATTTGGCACTTATCTCTAGATTCTTTGACAAGATACGCTCCCTCAACTTCTATACACCAATGAAATATTATAGAAACAACATAAAAAATATGGAAGAAATTCCTTGAGGATCCCATAAATGGTAAATGAGGAAGGTGGTCTTGGATCCCTAGTAAAACACCTTTTAGAGCCAGCATTAATGATGCCTGACCATAGAATTAATTAATGGTTTTTTGGTTTTTCTTCACCAGCAAATGGGGGATGGTGTTTTTGAATTTTAAATTTATGATATTAATGTCATATAGCGGTGCTTGGGTTGTTTGACTTGCCCATTAGGTAGAGGTTACTTTGTTTTGAAAATTCATTGATTTGGCTGACCCCCTGTGGTGATTTGATTGGAGTCGACTAGGCATTTGGCCACAACCATATTTGTGATTCCTTGTAGGGTCCAAATTTGAACCCATCACAACCATCAAAAGGCTTTGAACCCGTCCCATAATTCTAAAATAAAAAATGGCCATAAAAAAATACAAAATAAAAAAGTACGTGATAATTAAAAAGGGCTTAGTGATTATTAAAATGATAAAAGAAGGGTTTAGTTTTAAAATGTCTATCATTGTCAGTCTGACACAGGGAGTGAGAGTGGAGTTTATGGATTGTGGTTTAAATGGAAAATTTAATGAATTTGGTATTAGGCTACAGATTTAGGTGACCCAATCATGCCACTCCTTTAAAACTGATGCTATATGATGTTTTATTAATTTTGCACCACTGCCTTCTTTCCATTCGAGCCAATACCAATTTATTACAAAATATAACTATACATACTTATAATTATTAGTGAAGTGATACAGTCACTGGGCCGAGCCATGTCATACTGTCGAGCGTGAACTGTCGAGCCATGTTAATTATCGTAATGTTGAGCCATGGACCATGGTTGAAGGTTGATGTTGTATTGCTCACTTTTTATTTTTTCTTAACTTTTAAACTTGTGAATTTCAGCTCTCGATCTGTTTGTGTTTTAAAGCATATTTTGGGTACGTCTTTAAACCCTTTTGACACTTATGCCATCCAAAAAAAATATGAATATGGTCTTCAAAATTAATTTTCTGATTCATATTTTTCTTAATTTTTGTATTGTTATTGTAGCCTTGCATTATTAGTTTTATTGCATAAATTTTGAGGAAACACATACGAATTTGTGTTAGGTAAATTTTGCTTGCTGTTGAAATTTTTGACAGGTCCATTTTTAAGAATTTCTCTAAGATTTTATTTTACAACTATTTTATTTCATTCTGAGACATAAAAAATTCTCCCAAAACATCAAAATTAAATTATTGTTTGTTTCTTAGTTTAATTTTGGGATTTTTGTTTTTTATGGACCCTTGCATGCAAAATAAAAAAATAGGAAGGGCTACTACCTATAATTTCAACATTATTTTTAAGGTTTTGAACAACGGTCAAGCTTCTCATAGTTCACTGCTTTGAAAATCATCTTAAATACATGTAAGTTGTAACATATGTTTTCTCTCATTTATCTCAGTTTTTGTATATATTGATCTACAATGAAATAATGAATATATTAGATATTTTGATTTGATTATAGTTTGTGTATATATATACATTAAAATTTATAATATTAATCTATAGTGTGTTACTATATATATAGTAACACACTGTGAAATTATATATATATATATGAAACACACTGTAGATTAGTATTATAAATATATATAAAACTATATTTATTGTAATCTATAGATTAATATTACAACTATATATAAAATAAAACAATATATATTCACTATTTTAAATTAAGGCCACTATCAACCTTTCAAATTTAATCGCTACTCATAACTTTTATTATCATAAAATGAAACAATATTCACTACAATCTACAAATTAGTATATATATATATATATATATATATATATATATATATATATATATATATATATATATATATATATATATAGTTTCATTATTATATACATTTATAATACTAATTTGCAATATATTTATAATACTAATTTGCAATATATTTATAATACTAATTTGCAATCTATATGTGTATGTGTGTGTGTGTAATATTTATATTAGTAATTTCTAGTAAGAATTGAGATTACTAATTTACAATCAAATTGGTCTCATAAAAATGAATGTACACACATGCAAACACACATTATTGTCTGCAAATTAATATTATATATACACACATATAAAACTATATATATATATATATATATATATATATATGTATGTATATGTATGTATGTATATGTATGTATGTATATGAATGTAAATTATCAATTTCAATTTTCACTATAAATTAATATTATAAATATATAAAATCATTTTGATTCATTATCATATATATTTTTGATAATTTTATAAATTAAAATTATAAATATTATTAAAAATTATATATATATATATATATATATATATATATATATATAAATAATGAGACAAAATTCTAATCTAACTTTAAATTAGACTTATAAATATATATATATATATATATATATATAAGAGATTATAAGACCAATCTCAATTTAAATAATTCTTATAAAAGGTAGTGTCTCTGAGTACAGGTACAAAATTGAGTATTTTGAAATATTTTCTATATATATATATATATATATATATATATATATATATATATATATATATATATATTTTTTATTTTTATTGATTTACAGTGAATTATATATATAATGTTTCATTTTTATGGTAAGTTTCAATTTAAATTACTATTATAAATATATAAAACTACTTATTATAATTATCAATTTATTAATTTTATTTAAAATTAGTCTTATAAATATATATAAAAATGAAATAATATAAACTATTATGTGTATAGCATGGATTGATAGTCCATATTTCACCACATAATATGGCTCGGCTTAGCCGTTGTATCACTTCACTAATAGCTATTAGTATGGATAGTTATATTTTGTAATAAATTAGCATAGCTTAAATGAAAAGAAGGCGATGATGAAAAATTAATAAAACACCATGTAGCATTAGTTTTTAAGGTGTGGCACGATTGGGTCACCTAAACCTACAACGTAATACCAAATTCATTAAATTTACTACAGTCCACTCTTACTACCTACATTCTAGATTTAATATTTTATTGTGAAATTGATAATTACAACGAAATTCATTTTATATATTTATAATACCAATTCAACAAGAACAACATTAGCATAACCTTTTCATAGTTCAGTAATAAAAATTATATAGATGTCAACGTTATATATATATATATATATATATATATATATGTATATATATGTATATATATTTATATATATATGTATATATATATATATATATATATGTATATATATATATATATATATGTATATATATATATATATATATATGTATATATATATATATATATATATATATATATATATATATATATATATAATTTAAAGTGATATTAAAGTTGGTAATTTATTTATAGTGAGATTAAAATTGAAAATTATAGCGAGATTGGTTTTATATATTTATAAGACCAATTCAACAAGAAGGGCATTAGCATTTACATTTATATTTGGTAATTACTCTATTTTTGACATTGAATATTTAAATGTTATTTAAAACTATTTATAATCATTAATACAACATTTACATTTATATGTGTTTTATTATTGAACTATAAATAGGTACTACTTATTTCCTTCGTGTTGAATTGAGTGCAGAAGTAATAGTAATGAGTTAGGTTGGTCTTGGAAGTTTGTTATGCACTGACAAAGGTGGTGTATACATGTAAAAACAAAAACATGATGCTATTCTACATCACATTTTTTTTATTTTATGTTCCAAGTTGGCTATTGCATACCTGCTTCCATCTCTAACTGATGGTTGAGGTGGGTAGGGATTATATACCCACTTATGGATGGGCTCAAGATGTGCATAGACTAGGTCTTGATATACGGAAGAATTATCATGAGATGACCCAGTTGGATATAGAAATTATGAATATTCGAGTTGATATTGTAAGTATAACATTGCATAATTAGATCTTATTCAATCCAGTTCTATGATTTAAATTTTTTTTAACTCATTATTAGAAAATAGAAATACATTTGATTTGTATAAAGTAAGCTGTCATGAATTATGATTGTTGTACACTTTTGGGTGAATGAATAAATTTTATAGGTTGCATTTCAAAAAAATTATTAAATATTTTATTTTTGTATTTGAATTGTTCCCCAACAAATTGAAATCAATGTTGATTTAATTCATTTTTTTAATGACATGTACAAAATTTACTCTTGTCAATCAAATAGCAATTAAATTTACTCTTATCAATTGAAAAGAATTAAAATTTACACTTATCAATCGAAAAGACAACTATTTATCAACGAAAAGTTAAATACATAAATGCCCTTTAACTTAAAATGAAAGCCAACGCTTCAAATTTGACCGTTGATTGCCTACTATTGCATCTCCATTGAGCTTTTCAACTACTACCACATCGGATCATTGCTGAAAACGGCAGCAGTATTTTGAAATTGGTTTCTAACTTTGTGGACTTGCTCTCGAATAATTATGTATTGGTATGATTTGATTGTTGGCAGTGTCTTTGGAGGTTTCGGGTTTTGTTGGGGACCGCTAAATTACATTGTTCACTTTTGGTTTGGTTTTTTAATCATTTTGTTTGTTGGGTCTCCCTCGTTGTGGAACCCTGTGGGTGTTACTCCTCTCTTGCACTTCTTTTTGAGGATTTGGAGCTCTTTATGTCCAGGTTGAATTTTTTTTATTTTTTATTTTCTTATTTATTTTTATTTTCCCTTTGCCTTTTCATTTTAAGAAATAGAATTCTAAAATCCCATTCATTAGGCTTAATGATGCCTTGTCTTGGCATTGGCATCATATGATTATATTGAAATTTAGCAGGTAGTAGATTTTTGTACACCTAACAAAATCTTTCCAAAAAAATTACACGTGGTTTTATTTGAGTCTAAAAGGTTTCAATTAATATTACCAATCTCTAGGCAACTTAGCCACATCCCAATGGAACAGCTAACCTATCTCTCACATACCATCTAAAAGGTAATGCCAAGATATGAACTGTTAAAATTATTGAAGGTTATAAAATGTATTATTAAATATTACCAATGCTGGGTAGATGCACCATAAAGGGATACGTGGCTAATCATGTCAAGAAAGCGCCAAGCTTGTTAAATCATTAGAGGGCCACAAATAATGGAGTTAAGAGTTTTCCCTTTAATTCTTTAAATTTGTCTTAATAAAATAAATGCTTGAAGACAATGTCATTTAATTTTATTGAAAAATTATGTGAACCGTTATGTAAGTATATACTTTCTTTTTACAAGACAAATTTCCCTTCAACTTTTTCCTTGAGATCTAGGATAACCTATGATAGATAAAGTAAGTTAGTTTGTTTGTTTGTTTTTTTGTTTTTTGTTTTTTTTTTTTGGGGTTAAATAATTATTATTATTATATAAGCACGTTTTATTTATAGTAAATGAATAAATAAAATGTATATTAAAAGGTTTCAATAAAATGGTATTTTAGACCTATTTAATTATAGTTTGATGTTTTGGATTTTTTTTTTATGTATTGTTGTGAATCTTCTATAATATTTTTTTTGTTTTATTGGACTTTTGCTTTGCACAGTCTTAATTTTTCTCAGCTTTAACCATTAAAGGTTTTCATGGGTTTTAATAGGGTTTAAATTGAAAAAACAACTAATAATATTTGCCTAATCATTAAATATATTCAACCCCTTATTTTTAATTCAACACTTTTATATAAGTTGTTGTTGGTGTTACTATTATTACATATATTTTGCTATTAGTTATCAATTCATTTTGTACTGTAAGAATTGAAAAGTTTAAAGATGTTTTTAGTAAACATGCCATCGCCAATTAATAGAGAAGAAAAAAGATTAACCCAATATTTCTTAAGAAGCCCAGTCAGAAATAAGAAGGACATTACAATCTTAACAAATATTCTAAATGAAATCATTCAACTATAATATAATTTGTTCCAACCTACTTCTCTTTTTATCAAAATAATAATGTGAATTTTAGTTATTTCAAAGATTGTATTTTAAATAAATATAATGTCTCTAATTAAAATAAAGTTAGTATAAATTATTTTATGTGTAAAATTATATTAGTGATTATATTCTGTTTCATTTGAGAGACATAGATATCAAATTATCTACCATGAATCAAACTGTTAATTTATAATAAATCTATATATTTTTATCTCGTAGACTCATGATTTATACTTTAGATAAAATTGTTGAGTTATATATAACTTATAAATTTAAAAAAAAAATTGTATGTCCAATTATAATATGAAAGTTCAGAGTTGTGCCATCTCATTTTACAGATTGTTTTGATATATGACTCATGTTAAGTGCATATGAACTATTCTTCTGATGCATATCTATATGGTTGAGTGTTTGCGATGGATTATATTACAGTTTTCATTGATTTTAGGTTAGGAACAATATTATTGTCATGTATAGAAAGTTGTTTATTTGATGTGACAACTTTCATGTCAAAAGAAAAACATTGTCATATAAGATATGTGTTGGGATTGTAATGAATAGTTTATCAAAAGGAAATTATGTTTTAATCATGATCTGACACTCGTGTGGATATTGTATTAGGAATAGTTATGTTATGAAGACTGATTTCATTAATATGAAAACTTATGTTGATTTGATTGTTCATTGTGTCAAAATATTTACTTTTCATTAATATGAAAATTTATGCTGATTTGAGACAACTTTAGTTATTGTTCATTTTGTCAAAATATTTTATCGAGACAACTTTAGTTATTATTCATTGTGTCAAAATATTTTATCAATAAAAACTTAAGATAGATTATATTGTATTGTGGATTCTACAACGTGTTTTCATTACAATTTTATAAATAACAGCCTTGTTGCTGCATGATTAAGTTTTGAATATTTTTTTGGTAGTCAATGAGTTACACTATGTATATAGATAGAAAGTTAAAGAAATGATTCACTTATTTTTGGGACTTGTTTGTTGAACTTGTATCCAAAAATATGATTCATTGTTAAATAATTTTTTAATATAATTTAAAAATCAAAGATATGGTATTAAGTTAAAAATTTACGTGGAATTTATGAAAAACTAAATTATGATAGTTGTGTTATAGGTTAAAATTAAATTTTATTATTTATTTTAATAAATGATATGGATGATAAAATATTTATTCTAGAAATGATTTCATATGTTTGAGTGCAGTAGATAAAATAAACATTATTTTTGATATAAAATATAATGTATTCCATAAGAGGATATGATATTGAATTTTTATTTTTTACTTATTCCATAGGAGGATATAATATTGAATTTTTATTTTTTCTATTATATGTTGAGTTAGAGTTATGAGCTATGAAATAAATTCATTTAATTGTGACTTGTGAATTTTTTATTAAAAAACATAGATTTTTTAATGAAAATCACACAAATTTTCACTATTTTATGGATTGTGTTATATAGACAATAAAAAATTTCACTTCACTAGCATTGTGTTTTTAATGAAAATCACACAAAAAATAATTTATTTGAGAAAACCTAAAGTATGGTCATTGGTCTCAATAACTCAACTCTATTCTATAATATATGTGATCTAAAATTTTCCATCATATAATGGTATGATAATAAATATAATTTTCTTGTAATAATGTGTTGGTAATTAATTTCTGTTATTTTAGATTCTATACATAATAATTTAGGTAAACTATAAATATTTTTATAATTATTAAAAGAAAATCTAACTATTTTTATTTGGTTCATGTAATTTATTTTATTGTTATGATAGAAATAATATTGTTATAATTATAAGTTTAAACAATATTGAAAAACAACCTAGTGTTCTCATCAACGTACAATTAACAAATATTAAAATTAAGTATATCATTATAAAAGACAAATTTGGTTGTTTCTCTTATACAATAAGCTACTTTTAATTATTTAAAAATATTTAATAGTTCCATTTAGATTTCATTAAACTTGTTTTAAAAAAAGTTTGTCTCGTTGAATTAGAGCATGCACAATCTTTTTGGTTGATATGTTGGTAAGAACCAAACACTTCAACAAATATTTTACAAAAATGGGTTCTAAAAAACGCTTTAGAAAGAGAGCTTATAATATGAACTAAATTAAAACTCATCGTGAAACCCAAATTTTAATAAGATATGTCGTGATCATAGGAAAATCCTATAACTAATTATTGTACACTTTCCATCAAACTTTATGAAGTAATAGACCAAAGCAAGCCAGCGTGTTTGAGAACAAAAAATCTATCCTCAGGAGTTTGGGAGAAACATAAATGGGTTTGTTTCGCATCTTGAAATATTTAATAGTTGTTTATTATTATTATTAGGAGAGTTAATTATGAAGGGACATTTGAGTATTATATTTAATTTATTAGATAATTAAAATAATTAAAGAGAATGAAATAGTTAGTCATTTTATATTTATTTAGATATTTTATTAAAAATTAGTCAATAAAATTATGCCTCTTTCAAAATAAAAATAAATTTTACAAAGTAATTAGAATCTTTAGTATTTTTTTTCATTAATATCTGCATGTCCCAAAATAAACTAAAAATAAGATCAATGTAAAGATTGAAGCATGAACTTTTTTTGGTTATTCTAAAATTATTAAATCGTATACTATTTCTAATAAAAAATCAATGAAATTGATTGTATTATGTGAAGATATATTTGATGAAGGTGAAGTGTGGAAATAATTTTTATATAAAAAACAATTAGCAAACATGAAATTAGAGTCTTATAATGATGACATTACTCATCTCTCCAAAAGTATTAGTAGCACCTTAAGACCTGGTAGTAGTCTAGTTTCATCACCAATAACTTCTCTATCAAGTATAAGAGAAATACGACATCAACTCCAAGTCCTCCAAAGAAAGTAAAAATCCTTAAATAGTTTTATCAAGGACTGCCAATGAAGATGATACAAATCAGATTCTTAATCATTCTTTATATTCTCATATACAAGTGTTAAAATGTTGCTATGAAGATGTAGTGGAACATGGCATTTGGTGTAAGGCAATTAAAGAAGAAATGAATGCAATTGAGAAGAAATAAAATTGGGAGTTAGTTGACATTCAAAAAGATAAGCATGTTATAAGAGTAAAATTAATATATAAAAATAATTTCCAAAGTGATGGTGAAATTGAAAAGCATAAGGCAAGGCTAGTTTCTAAAGAGCATGCACAAATCAGTGGAATAAACTATGAAGGAAGCATTTCACCAATTTTTCATTTAGATAAAATAAGAATAATGTTATTTTAATGAAGTTACTTAGATGTTGACATATAATAATTATATATCACATAGAATAAATAAAGATAAGAGATCACATAGCAATAATTGACATCAGAGTAAAATAATGGATATTATAGTAGAGCCACTTCAAGGAGTAATCTCTACAACAATGTGATAAGAACATAATACTTAATAGGTTGATCAAAGACTAACCACTACCTCCTATATATAGTCTACTTATCCATGGTTATTCCATAGATTGACCTAACTAAGAACATAGAGAAATGTAACATGAATATATAAAAGGTATGTAAGCCACAAGTCGGCCACACATATCCCTATATATATCAAAGGTTAAGGGTGTAGCATATCCCTGCCCTTCAAACTAATGATAGTTTTAATGTTGAGTCAACTATGGATGTTACTGCACAAATGACTCATCCTCTCAAGTCACATTTTCATATGGTAGATTCTTCCATTTGATCAGGTACTTCTTAATTACTATAGATCACATTTGCTTAGTGCATATTTGAAATATCATCTCAGGATCAAGAATAACTCTCCCTTCCTCATCCAATTTTGGTAACTCAGTTTGAGTAGAAACTCTAAGTCCAATGACTTTATTTATGAATGATACATGAAATACTAGATGGATGCAAGTGGATCATGAAACTCTAACCTGTAGGCCACACTACCAATTTTTTGCAAAATCTGATAAGACCCATAATACTTAGGGGACAACTTGTTATCTTTTTTTTGTTACTTGAAGGGAAACTACTTATATGGTTGCAAGTGATCAAAGACCTAATCACCAATGTCAAAATGCCTCCCACTCTTGTGTTGATATGCCTACTACTTCATGTGATTCTAGGTCATGGATAAATTTTCAAACAAACTTACAAGAACCTCTTATTGATGGTGAATATGTCCCTCAGCTACACAAACCTTAGGATAGACATTCAAAGTTAAAGTGATGGATGGTGGGTGGTATCCATACAAGGCCATAAAGGGAGACATTTTAGAAGAATAATGAATATAAATATTATATCACCATTTAGCAAGTGGCAACCATTGAACCTATTTATCCTATTTATCAAAAATAAAACAATAGAGATATCCTTCTAGACATTGGTTGACTACCTTAGTTTTTCCATATGATTGAGGATGATAGGATGATATATGAGCCAACTTGATTTCCAAACATACAAATTATTTAGTCCAATTATTTATGAAAATGGGATTTATATCATTGACAATTATCTTAGGAGTACCATGAAAATTTTCAATTGTATTGATAAAAATAGAAGCTATTGTAATAGAAACAAATGGCCTTGATAAAGAACAAAAATGAACATACTTACTGAGATGATTCATAAAAATTATGATAATATTTTGACCATCAGATTGTGATAACCTTATAATGAAATCCATAGACACCTCTTCCCAATGTTGGTTAGGGATGGATAAAGACTTCGAAAGACTTGGAGTTTTGATGGTTTCACCTTTATTTTGTTGAAAAATCATACATTCAACCACATATTTTTGGACATCCCCGTTGAGTCCTTTCCAAAAAAATCATGCTTGATTCTATGATAGGTTTTAAAACATCTTGAATGAACTTGAGTGGAGTTGTATGAAGTTCATAAAATATTTTTTAGTTGAGAAGAAATTTTTTACATAGGTATAATTTGTCTTTATATCATAATGCATTACTCTTCCATGTGAATTTTTCAAATCCACCTAAACCTTTCTTAAGATTATGAATCAAATCATGGGTAGCACTATCATTTTCCCATTCTGATCTTACTTTCTCTATCCATTTTGCCTGCCAAAAGGTCATTGTACATAGTAATGCCTCAACTAATTTATCCCTCCTAGATAGTGCATCTTCCACCACATTTTCCTTAGCTTTCTTGTAGAATATCTCAAAATCATAACCTAACATCTTAGTTAACCATTTCTATTGTTCTTATGATGAAAACTTTTATTCCAAAAAATATTTGAGACTATCATGATCAGTCTTTACTTGAAAGTGATGACACATCAAATAAGGTCTCTATTGTTTGACTGCATGTAGAATGACCATCATTTACTTCTCATAGATGGGTTTGAGCTAATTTTAGCTTTCAGTTGGAAAATTTTAAATGCAAGTGGTTTGTATTTTTGCATGAGCACAACACCCATACCATATATAAATGCATCACATTCAACCACAAAAATATTAGAAAAATTAGGAGTGGTCAACACTTAAGTGATGCACATAGGCAATTTCAATTTTTCAAATGTCCTATTAGTTGTATCATTCCACTAGAAAGAGTCTTTTTTTAACCAAGAGATAAGTGGGGATACAATGTTACCATAATTTTTGACAAACCTATGATATTAACCAATTAGTCCCAGAAATCCCCATAGTTTCTTGAGTGTTTTAGGAATCATCTAGTCCACCATTGCTTGGATTTTTTTAGGATCCACTTTCACTCCTTCATGTCAAACCATATGACCTAAATACTCAACCTCACGAGCTCCAAAATTACATTTGGAAGGCTTATCATACAACTAATGTTCTTCTATAATTGAGAGTACCTATTTCACATGTTTTAAATGGTCTTCCTAATTTTTACTGTAAATGAGGATATCAACAAAAAACACCAAAACAAATTTCCTCAAAAATGACTTAAGAATAGTATTTATCAAACTCTGAAAGGTGGATGGTGCATTTTTTAGACCAAAAGGCTTAACCATAAGCTCATAATGGCCCTCATGAGTTTTGAAATCTATTTTGGGTATGTCTTCATCATGGATATAGATTTGATGATACCTAAAATGTAGACCTAACTTGGTAAAATAAATAGCACCATTTAATTCATCTAGCAAATCATCAATGATAGGAATAGGAAACATATCTTTGATAGTGTACTTATTGATCTCTCTATAGTTGGGGCACATCCTCCAAGTTTCATCTTTCTTTCTCACCAAGATAACTGATAAAGAATATTCACTTTAGCTATGGCAAATGATTCTTGCATCCAACATCTTTTATACCATCTTTTCAACTTCAATTTTCTAGGTGTAGGGACACCTATATCACCCAATTTTGGGTGGTGTACTACCAAGAATAAGTTTGATGGCATGATCATTCATGTGACTAGGTGGAATATTTTTCAGCATGTCACCAAAAATAATAGAATGGGAGTCAATCACTTATTGTAGATCAGCAGGTGTAGATGGATAAGTTGGTTGGACTTCAATGTAAAATATGCAAGCCACAAACCCTTCAGCACCCTTTTAGATAATCTTGGTCATTTGATGAGAGCTAACAAGTTGTGTAGATTCATCCCTTAATCCCTTTGGCTCAAATATCCTTCCCTCAGAATGAAAGTGCATGAATAATTCTTAGAAATTCATCTCAATAGTGCTTAAAGTGGTGAACTACTGTACTCCTAAAATAATGTCAGCTCTACGTATGGGAATAGCAAACATAGGAGAATCTAACAGGTAGTCTCCCATGACCATATTAATATTATGGTATTATATTGAATAGCTGATAGTAAGACCATTTTTTATCATGATCTAACATTCTAGACTGGAATAAATGAAACACTTCAAATGAGTAGCAAACTTTTTATTGATGAAATTGTGTGTGCTCCTAGAATCAATAAATATAGTGACATTTTGTTTCTTGTGAAAACCCACCACCTTAAGAGTTTGGGGAGTATTAATACCTGAAATGGAATGACAAAAAATAGTAGGCTAAGAGTCTTCAAATTCCTCCTCATGTCCTTCTGCATCCTCACCAATTACCTCCTCATCATCTACATCCTTAGTGGCACCTTTGATGTAAAATAACTTTTTTTCATCACAATGATGTCCTTTACTCAATTTTTTGTCATAATCATAACATAACCCTTTGGTTCACTTATCCTTAATTTATTAAGGTGTCAATCTAGTAGGTTGTAGAAATGATGGTGTTGGTAAGGTGTGATCATGACTAGTAGTGAAAGTTTTCCATTTGACCATCTCTTTTTCTTATTCCATGCATGCCCTTTAGATAACTTCTAATATAGATGATGGATTAAACATATGAACCTCTATTTGGATGTTATCTTTGAGTCCACTAAGAAAAATATCAATTAAATTTACCTCAGTGATGTCTTCCACCTGTAAGGATAGATTTTGAAATTGATGAATATAATCCTTCAGAGCTCCTATTTGATGCAATTTGGCTAATTATATGAAGTAATTCTCAAATACATTATTTTTATAATGAGCCAAAAAATCATCATTGAAAATAGACCACGTAATAGGAACACTATTATTTTTATTTTTAGCACAGAACTAGTGATACCAAATAAATTGCTCAGGTTCTAGATAAAGAGACACCACTATCACCTTCTGAGAACTAGGAGTTTGGTGCAGATTAAATAAATTTTCAATTTTTTTAATCCAAATGAGAGGATCATTACCATCAAACTTATGCATGTCCACTTTTGACAACATCAATTTCACAGATGGATTAGAGTTGTTAATATTAAGAGGAGGACCTGAATGATGAAGTGGAAGGTTGTTTGGCTATAACTAAGATCAAATTATAACTAGTTATGTAGTGATCTGATGCAACTGAGTGTGCACTCCATTAATCTCTTTGTGCATCCCTAAAACATCATTTTGAATTGTAACAAATTCATCCTACTACACCAAGCCCTTTATGTCATCTTGAAGTTGAGAAATCATCAAATCTAAAGTTTTAAATTCCATGTCATCCCTGGAAGGAGTCTTAGGATATTTTTACTCCTTTTTTTCCTTTAAGTAGTAAGAGCCACCATGCACAAACCCTATGAGGGTTTTTGACACAAAAAAATGTACAAGGATATGGTACCATCGTGATCACCTTACTAAGGTGAATCCAACAACTGCTTTTACACACTAGGGTGAAAAATTATGGCACCAAAAAAGTGTACTAGTATAATATACCGTTGTGATCATCTCGTCAAGATGAATCTAATGACTAAAAATATAAAAAGAGAAATTTTTTTCTAGACTCACCAAAGTCGTGCCTTATCAGAGCTAAAAAAAATGCCACATGAAACTTGTCCAAATCAAAGCTCTGATACCACTTGTAATTAAATCACTTAGATGTTTGTATAGAATAATTATATATCATATAGAATAATAAAAGACAAGAGATCACATAACAATAATTGATAGTAGAGTGAAATATTAGATAATATAGTAGAGCCACTTTGAGGGGCAACCTATAGAATAATGTAATAAGAGAATAATACTTAATATTATTATTATCAAAGACTAACCACTACCTCCTAAATATAGTCTACTTAGACATGGTTATTCCATAGTCCAACGTAACTAAGAACATATAGAAATGTAATAAGAATATAAAAGATATATGTAAGCCATAATTTCACCACACATATCTCTATACATGCCAAAGGTTAAGGGCATATCAATTATAATTTTCAGCTCTTAATAAGTGTTAAGTTCATCAAACATCTGTGAAGTCAACTTTATTAAATCACTTTATTAAGGAAGAGGTTTACATGTAATACCCACTAGGTTTTAAGGTAAAAAATAAAGAATAGAAAGTATATAAATTGAAGATGAATTGAAGAAGCCATTGAATATCTTGAATTGAGATCTTAGAGATTGGTATTTAAGAATTGACAATAATTTCCTACATAGTTTTGTTACAAGTCAAGATGAACCAACATTGTATGTGAAAGAATAAGGTAATCAAATTTTAATAATTTTTCATAATGTAGATTATTTTATTTTTACAAATAATTTTCCAAACATGGGGCATGAATTAAAATAATAAATAATGAATAATCTTATATCAATGAATTACTTCATTGGTGTATAATTATATCAATTAATGAATGGTATATTTATTTTTCAAGCAAAGCATACTCCTAAATTATATCAATTAATGAATGGTATCTTTATTTGTCAAGAAAAACATGTTCAAAATATTTTGAATCAATTCAAAATGGAAAAGTGAAATTAAGTGGAAACTTTGTCAATGCAATTCTAAAATTTAAGTAAAGAAGATAAGAGTAACAATGTGCATGAGACTCAATTCTTAAGGATGGGTAGTGTTTTGATGTACATAATAGTTCTTAGACTACATAATCTTATAAATTATGTGTTATTTGTAGATTTATGGAAGATATACATGGAAATCAAATGTGAGAGAAAAAAATCTCTAGTATATCAAAGGCATACTGGATCATAGCATTTATTATACAAAAATAAAGAGATTATGATTATTTGGATCTTAATATTTAAATTGGAATGGATAAATAGATGGTTGAATATAGGCTTATGATATTATTTAAGTATTGGTAGTGGCATTATATCTCGTAGCTTGAAGAAGCAACAAACGATCTCTCTTTTTACAACAAAGACAAATAATATAGTAACAACATCAACATGCTACCAAGAAATTTGTCTACAAAGAGTTTTGAAACATTTTTAAAAACAATGTAATTATATCACTATAATAAATTGTGATAATAATAGTACCATTAAGATAGAAAATATCATATTCTTCATGAAATAAATAAGAATATAGATATCCAAAATTTCATTAAGGATTTGATTCAACAACGTCAAGTGTAGTCACAATTATGAATCATAAAGAATAAATTGGAACATATATTTATGAAGGAAATATTAAGAAATTGATTTATTTCATTAAATAAGGAATTAATAATTTTTACTTTAAGCATTAAGGAGGAGAATGTTGATAAAAAATGATAGTTAAATTTTGACATATTAAGTAGATTAAATGTATGAATACTACAATTAGATTAAAATTGGTTAGTCCCATTTTTTAATGTTAGTTTGTCCCATTATTTTAAATATATTATAGGCTAAATTGTTATATTTAATTTCTATGTAATCAATTTAATTTTATTGAGGTTAGTTTATTTTCAATTGGATGTAACTAATCCAAAATTAGTGTAATCCATTATTTTTTCGTACATTACTAGTGATGGTTGGAAATGGCTTGCAGTAATTTAGGTTATACAAATTCAACATTTATTTGTCATGTATAGTGATTCACTACCCAAAGAATTTAAAAGACTTATCATAGAAAGAAAATGGTTTAAAATACAAATAGAATATCAATCTCATAACATGTCTTTCTTGCTATATAATGATTTAAAATATGTTGGTCTCCAATCAAATGATATTTCTTGCTTTAATTCATTCTTAATTCTACATAAATTCTTTGGGTGGATTCAATATTTCCATCCAATGTATGGAGGTGGTTTTTCAGTTTGGATAAGGATGTGAACTAATTGCAAAATATTTCCAACTGCATACATATTTCAAAGCTATAACTAAGATTTAAAAATATCTTCCTTTTTTCCAAGTGGACACTTACTAAGAGTGTGTTTACATATGGAAATATGTAAAAACATGTGTAATTAATGATGAAAATTACATTTAGAATGAAAACCTATAAATCCCTTAAAATATATATGAACCTTGATGAAGAAAAATAGGCCAACTTCTAGAGGCCATAAATTTTGATTCATAGCTCTATTTGAGCTCTTCCACATACCAAAATGACCATCTCAAAAATTTAATTTCTCCCCTAAGTGGATATTCCCCTTAAAGTCATTTTTTTTTTAAAAATGTAGGCCAAACGAGACCATCTGAGAGTCCAAAATTGTAGTTTATTAATTTTTTTGAGATTTTTCTATTTTTAGAAATTATATATTTTTATGATCGAACATGAACTTCAGTTGAAATTAATCTAATAGGTTAATTTTAGTTTTTATATTATTTTAGGATATTTTTAGAGATACACATGCTTGTATGCAAAACTTACTAAAAATAGCAGTTGTTAAAAATAGAATTTTTTTTTAGATTTTTATTTTTTTTCAAATTTTTACATGTCAACTCTAATTCCAAGTTAAGGCTTATTTAAGCATGGTTTGGGTTGTAGTTAAGGGAATAAAATTAATATGAATCAATTCTAAGTATTGTTTTAGATCTTGGCCCTATTGGTAGTATTATTATCTTGATAGTTTTTAATTTTATTATTTGGTATCAGAACAAGGTTGAATCTTGGAAGAGTAGGAAATGGCAAGAGGATGAGGTGGTATTGTGTAGATGAACCAGGATATACAATAACTATAGAGACAATTGAAATAATTAACAAGGTTATCACTAATCACAGAAGAAGATAAGGTGGTGATGAAGCTGAGAAAGACAAAGATGGTGATGAAGAAATTCATCAAGAAGAAGAATAGCTAGATCAACCATCTTTGATGGAAGAGAGGATGGTTTGTGATTTATAAATAAGGAATAAAGGAATCAAGTTTGATGTTCTATATTATGGAGGTAGTTTAAAACCAAAGGAGTTGATAGATTGGATGAATAGCATGGAGAAGTTCTTCATGTGGAAGAGTTCAAACGGAGCTATGGATCAAAAGTTATGGCCTCTAAAAGTTGGCTTATTTTTACTGCATCATGTTCTAATTTATCTTGTCCCATTTCCAAAGATATGGACCCTAAATAATTAAAGACACATTTGTCGATGCACTTGTAAAATTATTTCAAGTTAATATTTTCTAGCTATTGACCAGTCACACATAGTCAACAACATACATAATCTAGCTAATATATTTTGTGTTTTTAATATCTAACCTTATGTAATTTTATCATGTTTTTTATATTTCAATAATTTAATTTTATTATGCTATTTATTAGTTGTTTTAAAATTTTCTCTAATTTTTAAATCATTTTATCTTAATTAGAGTTAATACATAAATTAATTCAAAATTATGATAAAACATATTGGTGAACCCACATTTTTTATTAAATAATTTATTTTTAAAAAATATTAGGGTTTAGATAAATTCATAAGCATACGATAGTAAAATAATCTTCTTTTGACCTTATATCTAATATATATCAATAAAAGAATTTGATTTTTACCTCAGGCCTAATAGTTTACACTGAAAGCACATTATTTTGATCTCGGGTATGATATTTGACATTGAAAGCACTATATTTTAACCTAGGATTTTAGGGTAATTTAATAATCTCCATACATTAAAAAATTCCTTTCTAGCATCTGAAATTCAACTTTTGGTTTCTTGCTTTTCAATTTGTTGAGAATCAATGGCTATATTTGATGAGCATTTTTTGTGTCATGATTCATATGTTTAGAGTACATGTTGTCTTCCCATAATAATGAGCATTTTTAAAAATAAAGTTATAAATCAAATCAAATCCAATAAGGATCAAATAATTAATGAATGATCTAAAAATCTTCTAATATCTTTTTATAATGTGCAAAGTATGTGTATGGCTATCCCTACATGAAGGGATGGAAAATCCATTCTATTGTACCTAACCTTCATCAACTCCATCCCCATTCCATAAAAACAACCAAATGGTATGATATATTAGATCAATTACAACAAACCCATACTAAGATTTATTTATTAAATTTACTTTAGATAATGCTTTGTCTTTTATGGTTTACTTATCATCAATTACTAGAATAGGGGACTTATTTTTTATGATGTACTTGTTGAGTTATCTATAGTCAAGAAAATACTCAAATTTTCACCTTTTTTATGCACCTTTACCATCTTAGGTGACATTAACTCTGGCTATGTTTGATAATACCTACCTCTAGCATCTCATGTACCATATTTTCAATTTCACTCTTCTAGACATATGGATAACTATATGGTCCAATGTTTGGCCACTGACTTCCTAGAAGCATGTGAATGGTATAATCATGTTATGAATTGGTTTAATTAGTTTTTGCATGTCACCAAAAAAAAATTGGTGGTCATAAATAATTGTCTATAGATCAAGATGTGTAGACATCTTTTATGGTTGAAATTATATGAAAAAAAATCATGCTAAAAATAAATCAGTTCCTTTTTTGAAAATATTCTTCATCTGATGTGAACTATCCAATTTTGGATTTTCTTTTTATCATAATCCAAATAATTTAAATTTCCTACTTTCATAATTGAATAACATGGACAATTCTTAGAAATTCATCTATATTGTTCCTAAGGTTGTGATCCATTGGACACCAAAAATAATGTCTTCCCCATGGGAATAGAAAACGTAGGAGAACTGAATTTATAGTCTCCCATAGAAAGCTTAATACTATGGTATTTCATATAAAAATTGACTGTGACACCATCTACAATAATGCTAATAAATTATGGAGCTAGGTGATTGAAAAATCTCAAATGAGCATCTAACTTACTATTGATGAAGCTATGTATACTCCCTAAGTTAATAAATATTGTCACCTTTCATTTATTTTGGAAGCCAATAACCTTAAGGGTTTGAGGAGTGTTGATAACTAGAATGGCATGATAAGAGATAATATGGTGGGAATATTTAGATTCATCCTCTATCCCTTCCTCCCCTTAACCTAAGTCCATATAATATTCTTCGTCTTCATTAGATATATTAATGAAGAACATTTTATTCTTAGAACATTTATGTCCTTTAATACAATCGGTATCATAGAAAAAACATAATCATTTTCCACATTTCTCTTTAATTTATTGAAGTATCAATATTTTAGGATGAGGAAATCATTGTGTTGAGAATTACATTTTTGGCCATTAGTGAAAGCCATTCATTTGACCAAATCACTTTCCTCTACCTTGTACACTATTTCTATGTATTGAGATACTAAAATTAGTTTAAATATGTGAACATTAAATGAGATGATATCCTTGAGCCCACCCAAGAATATGTCATTCATTTTTTTCCAAATTTATTTCATCCATGCATAAGGATAGATTCTAGAATTGTTGAATATAATCCTTGGCATGTCCTATTTGTTACAACTTTGATAACTAAATGGAGTTATTTTTTGATATTTTTTCCTATAGTTAAATTATATCACCTTATTAAACACCGATTAGTTAATAAGAAGTCCTTTATTTTTCATTTGAGTGCACAACCACCTTTATCAAATGAAGCAATTAGGTTTTAGATATAGAGATGCCATGACCACCTTATGTGCACATAAATTTGTATGTAGATAAGATAAATTTAGCATTTTATTGATCTAAATGAGTGTATCCTCACCATAAAATATGTGCACTTTTAATTTTTGCATCATTTTCTTCAAACCATTATTTGTGTTTGAGTGTTTTGATTAGGAGAATCTGAATGGAGTAGTGGAGGATTAATTTTTTGTGTAGAAAAAACTGTAAGAGTCTTCAATATACCAGTTATAGTTTCCAACTAATTTGTCACATCATTCATGTCCCATTTTAACACATTAATGTCCCCTATTATCCCATCAAGATCTTATTTCTTCATTTTGTTTTACATATCTAACTGAAGTTAATGAACCATCTCAGAAACCAAATGATCCAAAGTTTTAAACTCCATGTTATCATCTATGAGGAGTTTTTCTTAGATTTTTTTCCCATTCCATTAGCCATGAATGTTTGGACCAGCGATGAATGAACCCTAGGGTTGAGGGTTTTAAACTATAATAGTGTATCATAAGATTATACCATTTAAATCATCTTGTCAAGATGAATATAATAACCATTAATTTTCACAAGGGTGTGAAAAATACTTCTAGAATTTTTTTTTCGATAAAAGAATTAATAAAAATACAGTGATGGAAAAATAAATTCTTATTGAATAAAAATTTGTGTTTTTTATCATTCATCTATTAGGACAACATTAACATCACATCTGAAAAATCTAGATGACATAAACTTGCCCAAATCAAATCTCTAATACCACTTGTAATAAAATTACTTATATGATTCACATTAATGTAATAATATATCATATGATTATAAATAGAATAAAAAAATTCAAAACAATAATTTATGAAAGATTAAAATACTTGATAAATATGACTAAGTCAATTTGAGGTGGCAACCTCTAAATAATGCAATATGAGAAGAATTCAGAATATGATGATTCATGACTAACCACTACCTCTTATACACATTTTAATTAGGCCATAGTTATTCCATAGGATATTCCTACTAACATAAAAATAACATATAATAATGTGACAACATGATATTTAAAGTTATTGAAGCCACAAGTTATCCCAACATATCCCTATACCTACTATAGGTTAAGGGCATAGTTATATATAGTCATGACATCATCATATTTAGAGAAAAATTACATTAACACATGTTGTGAATTGGTTATATCCCTTATCTATCTTATATTTGAACCCATGGTTATCACTATTTTATTTAGTTCTAGTTTCAAAATGCAAAATGTAAAAAAAAATTAAATATGGCATAAGTTAAATAACATTCTAAATATTATAACAATTCTAAAATTAGGAACTGAGCATGATTAAAAATTTATTTTACATCATTTTTATATGTCATTTATCACATGGTTTTTATATAACATATCATTTTTATACCACACATTCATTTCATTAGTATTCATGTGTGGTATGTAGGACATATAGATTTTACATAGAGTAAGATGTTGAACTTGCCTCTACCTAGTGGTCATACTAAATTGGAAGCATCTTGTCTATAGGCTATAGTATTTATATGTTTTACCATTCTATAAATCATATATTATTGAGCTATATGCTCTTTTAAAATCTCTTGCTAACATCTCTACTTTATATTATGTACATGGATAGGCTATTTGATA
>JARHVA010000425.1:4242500-4450000 GCA_037957365.1 Torreya grandis | reverse complement strand
TTTTCCTACTATAATCATCTATGAAGGTAAATAAATATGCATTCTTAGAGTGGATGAGAGTTTTCATTGGACCACATAAATCTGAGTGCACCAATTCCAATGGTGCTTTTTCCCTTCTAGATATCCCTAATTGAAAAGGATTCCTATGTTATTTTCTTAGAAAGCATGCCTCACATCTTCTTTCAGGTTATAATATTATTGGTAGAAATATAGCCATATTCTTGTTAAATAAAAGATCTAATCCAAAAAAACTTAAATGTCCATACCTCAAATACTAGAGTCTAGATGTGTCTTTTATGACTATCTTGAAATTTGTTTGATGTAGTACTATTATACTCTTCAGAGGATCAATTTGCATTTTGAGAGGAAACATGTAGTTCTATATCATTTAAACTATACCTATAATGTTATTGTTTCCTTCCTTATCAAAAATTTTTCACTCTCCATTCTCCACCAGGAATCTATATCCTTTTTTAATCAATTATCCAATACTCAATATATTATGTGTCAAATTTGGAGCATAATAGACATCTTGGATTGCTTTCCTACCTCTTTTTTTGGTACAGATAATGACATTACCTTTTATAAAAACATGAAAACTTTCATTGTTTACCATCTTAATATCTGACCAAATGTTTTTATCAATGGAGGAAAATAGTTTATCATTACCACTCATGTGGTTACTACATGCACTATCCAAATACCATACCTTAGCACTGCTCTGCTCAACAACATTACAACAATGAACATGTTTGGAAAATGTTCAAGTTCAATTACATTCTTAGTGTTTATATGTCCACTTTTCCTTGATTGGTATTATTTCCTCTTTCTAAATTCACTGGAAAAATAACCATAATTATGACAGTAATAACACTACATATTACTTTTATAATACCTTTGATTTGAATTACTACTCTTTTTCTTATCTTAAAAATTTAATTTGGAGTTGTTTGATCCTTCTTGACTATCTAAAATTGATCTAACATATTAGCTCCTTCCTCTTCCTCTACCTCTACAGCTATTCTTGTTGTTATATATCTCTCCCCATGCCACTAAAACGGGCCTATGTCTTTAAGGCTTTCTCTATGCAAGAAGGTCTAAATATGTTAAAATGATGCTCATGGGTTTGAAGATAACCTATCAATTCATCCAATTTCATCCTTGAAAGGTATTTGGCCTCATCAATAGCGATAAAAATTGGATCATATCTCATAGGCAAACTCCTAAGCATCTCTTCAATGATCCTTTATTCCTCTATTGTTTCACTATTAATTCTTAACTGATTTATTAACCTAAAGACGCTAGTATGAAACTCAAAAATAGACTCATTACCATTCATTTAAAATGTTTTAAATTCTCTTCTAAGCATTTAGAGGTTTACTAACTATACCCTATCAGTACCTCAGTAGGAGTTTTGAAATATATCCCATGCTTCCTTTGCATAATTTGTTGATACCATTCTAAGATATATGGCTTCTACCATTATCATCTCTATCAAATTTAATTATTTCACATCCTTCCTCTGACTCTCCTTCATTTGGGTGTTTTTGGCATTGGATAATGCATTGTACGTTACTTGATTGGTAACATTTATGAAGCCATTGATCACACACTACCATAAGTCATACAAAATCAATATCTTCCTCATTGTGTTTGCCCATATGTCGTAATTTTGACCATCAAAAGTTAGCAGATGATGTCATCTCTTACCATGTATTTTAGCCATGTGATGGATTTGAACTACTCCTCCAAACTTATAACTATAACTTTGATTTGAATCTGAACCAACAATGACTATTGCACTACCTTTTATAGTTTTGAACATAGCTAGAACTCTTCAAATCTTGGATTGATCAAGCCTTAGAGATTTATTTTTATCTTTAGGTTAAATAAATACTACTACATTCCAAGACATTCTATTTCACTTTAAAAACCACTTTGAATATTTTGTGCAGTTGAACACTCTGAGGCTTTCACCAAAATATTCTATTAGACATGATTTATCCTCTCTATTGGCATCCAAATTCCTTCTTCCTTCACATCGACCCACTTTTTTTGGCTATAGGTGGCTTCACTAAATAATACACACTTATCTAATGTGGATCAAAGTCTACAAAGCTTTTGTGGGAAGTAGAAAAAAATTAACATCTATAATTTTATCTTATCTATTGTCTACATCTTTTTTCTTTGGTAGTGGCTCACAGGTCTTATTAGATGACTGGGTTATCTTTCCTAATTTATCCTACAATCTTAAAATGCGTCTCTCATGGGATCAGTTGGTCAATTGACTATAACTACACTTCTTTATTGTTGGATCAAGGGTTAGTCTATCTTTTTGATGCAGGTTTTGGCCCTTCAAAAAAAATTCCAGTGGATTATTCCTTCCAAGATCTCCTTCTAGTTGTGATCTTCTAATCTAAATAAGTATATGGCCTTAGAAATACCTAAGAGATCTACACTTCTACCACAATCTTTTGGATCTAATACCAAACTGAGAGAGCCAAGAATAGATCACATAAAATAAATTCTACTACACTTTTATTACTTGATGAAAGACTTATAAAGAGCCTCATCATATAGGCTGAATGGCAAAGTGAGATAAAATAGACTTTCTAAATTTAGAATAATAAAATATTATTTTTAGAAAGGATTCAAAAAGCTATAAATATCTAGAACATGCCTACAAATACAAAAACTACTATATTTAGAAGTGGAGAAATTACATTTCCCAACAGGTATTTGGATAGTGCATACATTAACCACATGATTGGTAATGAGAACATATTTTCCTCCATTCATAAGAATTTTTAGTTAGATATTAATATGGGGAACAATGAAAAAGTTCTTATTTTTGGCAAAGGTATTGTTATTATCTACACCAAGCAAGGTGACATGAGAGAAATCTAGGATGTCTATTACACTCCAAATTTGAAACATAATTTGTTGAGTATTGGCAGCTGGTTCAAAAAGGATATAGAATCCTAATGGAGGATGGAGAGTGAAAAATATTTGATAGGAAAAGAAGAAAGAACATTATATCTAAAGTTCAAATGATAAGGAACTACATGTTTCCTCTCAAAATGTAAATTGATCCTCTCAAGAGTACAATAGTACTACATCAAGAAACCTTCAAGACAATCATCAAAGACACATCTAGACTCTAGAATTTGAGGTATGGGCATTCTAGTTTTTCTTAATTATATATTTTATTTAATAATAATATGGTTATAGGTCTATGAATAATATTAGAACCTAAAATAACATCCAAGGAATATATTCTAAGAAAATGACATACCCTGCCTTTTCAATCAAGGATGTCTAGAAGGGTATAAGCACCTTTGGAATTGGTGCATTTAGAATTGTGTGGTCTAATGAAAAATCTCACTCACTATAATAATGCATATTTATTAACCTTCATAGATAATTATAGTATGAAATTTTGGATTTATTTCATAAAGAATAAGTCTAAAACTTTTGAGAAATTCAAGTGATTTAAAGCATTGGTTGAAAAATAGAGTGGATATTACATCAAGGACCTCAGATCAGATAGAAGGGGAGACTATGTTTCTAAGGAATTATTAATTTTTTACAAGAATGAAGGAATTGAAAAATAGTTCACAGTTAGATACACTCCATATCAAAACATAGTTACAGAAAGGAAAAATACGACCATCAAAGAGATGGTCGCAAGCATGTTAAAATCCAAGGGCCTTTCAAAAGAATATTGGGTGAAGATGTAACAACAACATTGTAGTTTTTGAACATGTGTCCCAAAAAGGATATTCAAAACATGACCCCAAAATAAGCATGGACAAATATAAAGTATAGTGTTGAGCATCGAAGAATAGTTGGGTGTGTGGTATATGCACATGTGCCAAAGGAAAAGAGGCATAAATTTGACGATAAAGGAGAAAAGTGTATCTTCATTGGATATTGTGAAGACACTAGAGCATATATATTTATCAAACCTATTATAAAGAAGGTTATGATTAGCAAGGATTTTTAATTCATTAAAAATGAATAACAGGATGACACTATTGACACTGCATCGAGTATCTCAGAATCAATACTCATAGATGATGGAAATGAAGATGCTCAAATTATAAAAGTCATAGAAAAATAAGGTGAACCATCAAAAACACCTCCATAACCTTCACAACATGCTTCTCAATCAAGCAACTCTAGTAGTAGTTCAGATCCAACTCTTGTTTCTCTTATGCCTAGAAAGATAAGGAGCTTGAGGGACATTTATGATTACTCTGGGTATGATGATGAAATTTTGAATTTTATTTTATTTTCTCTAGATGAACTTACATGTTTTGAAGATGGATTGAAAGAAGAAAAATGGTGAAAATTCATGACTAAGGAAATAGATGAAATAAAAAGAAACAAAAAATGGGAATCAACTGATTTACCTAAGGATAAACAAGTGATTGGAATGAAGTGGGGTTATAAGGCCAAGAGCATAGTAGAAGGCAAAATTAATAGGTAAAAAAAAAAGATTGGTTGTTAAGGGATATAAATAGTAACCTGATAGAGACTATGATGAGACTTATGCTCCTGTTACAAGACCAGAAACCATGTGGCTTGTCTCAGCAATAGATTCCTATCACAAGCGGAAGGTGTTGTTCCCAAAATTTGCCACTCATTTTTGGGATAACATATGAACTATTTTGGTCCTGCAGGCCAAAATTCCCTCTTCCCTTCTCAAAAAAAATTGTTCTGGGCATTCAAATTCTCCATTTTTCAAGCTTTTTTAGCTAACAGACTTCTTTAGAAGAAATCTATGGACTTTACAAGATTAAATCTATAGACTCTGCAGGCTTAAATCTACAGACTCTATAGGCTTAAATCTATAGAATCTAAAGGCTTAAATCTACAGACTCTGTAGGAAGGAATCTACGGATTCATTTTTATGGACTCTGTAGGAAATAAAAAATCTCTCAATACTTAGGCAATTTCAAGGTTGGTTCAACGCCAAGGTTCAATGACATTGGCAAGCTTAAAGAGTTAAGTGCTTCAATAAAAGTTCAAAGTTCAACCGCTTCAGCAAGTTCAATGGCTTCAAATGGCTTCAAAAGACTTAGTGAGAAAGAAGAAGGCTTAAACTATTGAACCATTGAACCTTGAACCAAAATGGTTCAAATTTTCAATGGGTTCAAAGGTTGAAAGGTTCAATAAGCATTTGGTTCAAAGCAGTTGGTTCAAGAGGTCAAGTGGAACACAAGAAGAAAGTGATTGAACCGTTGAACCTTTGAATAGTTGAACCAAAGTTGGTTCAATCAATCGGTTCAATCAGCTAGTTCAAAGGAGTGTCTCAAATTGAAAAGACCAGGTGCCCTTGCGGAGGATAGTGAACCAAAGGCCAATTGACCTTGCACAGGGCAATGAAGAAAATAAGGTTTCGAGGAATAAAGGAATGAACTGTTGAACCATTAAACCATTAAATCTTGAACCAAATTGGTTTAATGGGTTCAAAGGTTTAATAGGTTCAACGGGTTTAACGAGTTCAATGGATTCGAAGAGATCAAGGGACTTAGAAAAATAGAGAAGCAATGGAAAAAAGGATGAACCAAAGAACCGATTGAACCTTGAACCAAAAATATTCAAAGGTTCAAAGGTTCAACGGTTCAAAAGAAGCACTAGACAAAGGAAGGAAGTGGATGATTCTAGAGACTAGTTCAAAGGGATGGTTCAACCAAAGAGTAAATAAAGGATGAACCATTTAACCGATTGAACCTTGAAACAAAAAAGGTTCAAAAGTTCAACGATTCAAAATTTCAACAAGATTGGTTCAAAGCAATTGGTTCAAGTGGTCAACTGAATGAGCGAAATGCAAGATTGAATCGTTGAACCAAAGTTGGTTCAAAGGTTCAACATGGATGGTTCAAAGAAGTGCGCCAAAGCTGAAATAACAAGTGCCCTTGTGGAGGGCAGTGAACTAAGGGCAAGTGCCCTTGCGGAGGGTAGAGAACATTGGTTCAAAGATCAAAGGAAGCACCAGACAAAGGGATGGTTCAATCAAAGACCAAGAAAGTGACTAAACTGAGAAAGTGATTGAACCAAGAAAGTGATTGAACCAGGGAAGCGTTTGAACCAGAGAAGTGATTGAACCATTGACGTCCTCGTGGACATCAAATTTAAGATAATGAAATATCTGTCAATTTTCAAATATAGTGCAGACCCTGTGAAAAAATTCAGTGACCAACCAAAGAGATAGCTCGAGAGCTCAAATCACATAGATAAGGATAAAATACATCAGAACTCACCACGTGTCCATTGTAAAACTTGATGGAAAGTGCCTAGTGTTAATGTTTGCCATTTCTTGTTTTTATCTCATTATTTAGTAAGGATTGTGGTGGGCCCTAGGTGCATTACTAAGGTAAGTAGAGCGTGCCAAGTGTCATCATCTGTGCGAATCCAAATGAGTCCCACAAGTTTATATAGAGTTTCTAAAAGCTCAGTGGAAGCTGCCATGTGTCATCTTTTGTAGGACTCTAAAAGGATATCTTAAGCTTATATAAGTTAAACAAATGCTACCAAGTGTCCTCACCTATTTCACAGTGGAAAGTGCCACCTATCCCTTCATCAGGAATAAAGCATCTGAGAGCTAAAAATATAGCATGAAAAGTAGAAACGATGGAGAAAGATCAGAAATATCCATGCATCAGATATGTTTCTATAAGGTGAAGCAGCCAACCAGGTGGACATCAGAGAACGCAAACATTTAATGGCACGACCTATTTTTTTGCATTGAGTAAAGAAAATGAACAGTTGTACACACACACATTAGGAAACACATCAGGTAGCCCATATTTAAAACTGATGCCTGATTCTAGCATAGCCCATGGACATAATTAAAAATGTATTGAATGCATCATAGGACATCATTTTTGTGAAACAAAGTGCCAAAGTATTTCTTGGAGCACTATATATAGGACTCTCTCTTATCATTTTAGGGAGATCTATCAGTTATCAGAAACAAAACTCTACCCAAATTGAAAGGCATTACTGAGACTTTGAGCTCAGATTGTTGATCATATTTCATTATTTGAATAAGAAAACAATTGACTTTTTAGACTTTGTACTGAAATATCTTGGTTTTTAGGGAAATCGTTCTTATGTCTATTTCCTTAATACATTTTTTTCCATTTAATTAAATAATCAGAATTAGTGAAAGTAATCAAGGTGTCCTGAAGCTAGCTATGGAGAGACTTTGTGGAGCTACAATTGTCTTAGTTTGTCTATTTTCTGTTTCTATGTAAAGGATCTTGGGATGAATTTGTGCCCTCATTATCCTTCATATTTTACTCTTTGGTAGATTGAGGTAGAGACTTTGTGCTACATTTCATCCTATTGTGTTACTGTGCCCTGTTACTATTTCTTGTCACTACTTGAAAGGTTCCTATTGTCTACTGAACAACACTTCTAAAAGAAGAGGAGTGCCTTTTATCTTTTTATTAGGATTTCCCCTTTGATTTGTGAACATCATCTCTAAAAAAAGAGAGATGGATGGTGTTATCCTACCCCTGAGTGTTATTTTCAGCTTATTTATAGCAGATTAGTGTGTGTGTGTGTGTGTGTGTGTATATATATATATATATATATATAGTACCTTACAGTTATAGGGAACCTCCCCTTGATGAGAGGAGAGATTTGTCCACCTCTAATGTGGTAAACCTGCACATTTGTCTGACCAATCTCCATATGCTATGGTTGAAGAGACCTATTTTACTCATCATTTAACTGATTGACAAAATAATCACCCAATAGTTTTTGGCAACTCCGTTGGGGACACATGTAATTTTGTATAATTTGGAGCCTCAAGCTTCAGATTGAAACATCACCTGTGTCTTATCCATTATCATTATAGCCTTATCCATTTATCCCACTGTGGAAGAATGTGTAGTTTGAAGCCTCAAGCTTCAAGCTAAAGTAGTGCCAGTTCTTTTCCATTTTTATTTTTACACTATGGCATATCCACAATATACGCAAAGCCAAAGGGCTAAAGGTATTATTGACCCTATATTCGAGTTTGTACAGTAAAGTAATTTTGATCTATTTTCTTCACCATCTCACCTCCAACGAACCAAGATCTTTCCTCCCACTAAAGTCAAGTCTCCATTACCAGGCAAAGCATCCATTTCTACTATTAATAAAGCTTTGTCAATACTTACCCCTCTGAGGTTTGTTATTCCACCTTTCCATAGTCATACAATGGAAATTCAAGGCCCCTGGGGTAACTCTTTTGGACCACATAATCTAACTCCACCCCTACATGAGCTCCCATGCAGTTTAAGGAAGAATATCCCCAAATTCTTTGGTGATGGGAGAGTTCACCCGATGAACACATTATAGCCTTCAACATAGCTTGTGGTGTGATAGGCATGGAATTTGAGGACGTGGCAGTCAGACTATTTGTAGAAACATTGCAAGGTGCTACTATAGATTGGTTCTACCACCTACAGGCTCGATCAGTAACTGACTGGAACACACTCAAAGCCAAGTTCAAAGCAAGGTTCAAGCCTATAGAAGATGCACATACACTGCTGGCCCAACTCACACAGATGAAGAAAGAACCTCATGAACCTATGAGGGACTTCATTGCTAAGTTAGACAAGCTGAGGAATTGGATTCCTATCATTGCTTAGCCTACATATGAGAACCTTAAATGTTTCTTCATCAACTCAAAACTACGTGAAGTGATTTTTCTATTGAGATAGGGTGGCCACATAAACCTTGCTTCTGCTCAAGATATGGCCACTGAGGTGGAAGATGATCTCATCTTGGTAGGGAAGATAAGAAGAGATCCTAACAAAGACAAATCTTCTTCATTTATTGAGAATTCATCTACAGGCACCACTGATCAAATGGTGCAAAAGCTGGCAAATGAACTGCTAGCCTTGAAAAGATAAGTGGTTCAAGGTATGTCTCCTCCTCCTTATTGGGATATACCAAAGAGGACATTTTAGAACCAGTCATATCAAGGTAATGCTGCCAGAAGTCAAGGGCAATCAAATCATCTGCCTCCCCCACAGGGGAAACTTGTCATTTAAGCAGTACCAGCCAACTCAACAGTTTGATATCTAGAAATAGAACATGATTTCTCTTTTCAAACTAAGTTTGATCAAGAAAATGATGCTAATATCACTGTAGAAGGCCAAGAAGAATTAGCTAGTGACTCCAACATTGGTTTCCTAAATTAACAGGATGAACCCAGAAGTGAAGGTGAAGTAACTGAGGGATCATATGTTGTGTTTACCCAGTCCAAGCATCAGTCAGCCCAACAAGCTAATAAGTAAAGAATAGAAGAGTGAGCTCAGCCTGAAATTTCAATTGCTAAGTGGGGAACCACTCTACCTTTCTAGCAAAAGGACCCGATGATTGCTAAAAAATTAAGTACCCTAAACATTTCAGCACCTTCAACTTTAATTTCACAGACCAGTCCTCCCCCTCCTAAAAACTAAAAGGATGAACTTCCTTCCCCTATTCCTAATTCATTTCAGACATTTGACATAATTGACCATGTCAATAAAACCAAAATTCAAATGTCTGAATTTGAGTTCCTACAAACCAACCCTGAGCAGTTGGATAGGTTGGTTGAGTGTGTAAAGAATAAAGTCATCCCTACAGGACAAGATGTTAAGAAGGTAAATCATGATCCCCCAAGGAACATGTCCATCCCAAACAATATTGTCATTAATCCTCCTATTTCCCCTAGAAAAATAGATCATTTCTATGTTTCCCTATTGATAAATGGTTACAAATTGAGCAATTGCATCATAGACTCAGGTGCATCTGACAACGTCATGCTTGCCAAGGTGGTAGAACCTCTTGGACTCACACTAACCAAGGCATTTAGGATATTTATCTCCATGGAGAACAAACAAGTGCCACTACTAGGATAAATCAAGGATGCCCAATTTGCATTTGCAGCATTCCTGGACAAGAGGATCAAGACGACAGTCCTGGTGGCCGACATCCTAGCCTCATACGACATCTTTCTTGGATGTAATTTTTGCAAGGATGTTGGTGGAAAATTAAGCATGGATATGTCTAAGGTAAGGATCCTTGTCAGAGGCATCATGAAGAGGATAATCCTTGAAAAGGAGGCAAAATATGTGGTCACTCAAACATCAGCCCTTGAAGCTCAAATTCTATTTGAGTCTTCAGGAAAGGATAACTTTTTCTTGACCACAGAGGATGTTCATGTTTCAGCAGATGAAAGTCCTACAAGTGGTGATCCAGGAATTGGTCTAGATAAAATAGCAGAAGGCATGAGAGAGCATAATGCAATCCCAAAGGAACTCTCCTCTCCGAATGAAGATAAATCTAAGAATGGAGCAATTTCTGATGATGTATGGATACTAGAATTTGATGGAAGCTGCTCTTCTACCAGTGTTGGAGCTGAGACTGTGTTGATATCTCCTCAAGGAGATATCTTTCCTTATTTATACAATTTATGGCTCAACAACACTAACAACGCTACTTAGTATGAATCTCTATTACTCAGGTTGAAGGCTGCTCAAGACAAAGGTGTCAAACTTCTTCACACCAAAGGAGATACTAAGCTGATGGTTTGTCAAGTATCTAATGGGGACAATCGAATCATGTGATAGATTTAACTAGAAGAGCAACACGCTATGGTAGTGGACCATACTGTTGCACACCAAAGTCAAGAAAAGGAACTCTTTTCCAAGAGAGCAAAGATTTATGGTTTTCAGATTGGAGACCACGCCTTGCCATGGGACAAGAAGAGAGAACCAAAAGAAGTGCACAGAAAATGTGATTCTTGGCGGAGAGTTCCATTCACCCATCACCGATTTTGGAGAAAAAATGGTTTCTTAGTGGTTTCTCAAGATGGAACACCATTTTCACTGCCTCACAATGGGCAGCATCTGAAGCACTTCAATTCTTGAAGCATTAGATAAGATTACCTGTACATATGTATATTTGTATAGTCTTTAGTTCTATTTTGTGCTTTCCATTTTCATTTTTGGCACCTTTCTTTTTGGATAGCATGACTCCATAGCCCAAAGACACACTTCAAGGCACTAGAGATTCTGGTTTTTACTTCCCTCAGCTATTCCAAGTTTTCAACTGAAAGAAGTTCCCCAACTAGAGCCAGCTATTGTTACCAAAATCTACCACTCATTTTTGGGACAACATATGAACTATTTTGGTCCTGCAAGCCAAAATTCCCTCTTCCCTTCTAAAAAAATTATTCTGGGCATTCAAATTCTCCATTTTTCAAGCTTTTTCAGCTAACAGACTTCTCTAGAAGAAATCTATGAACTCTGCAGGCTTAAATCTATAGACTCTATAGGCTTAAATCTATGGACTCTGTAGGCTTAAATCTACGAAATCTAGAGGCTTAAATCTACAGACTCTATAGGAAGGAATCTATGAATTCATTTCTGTGAACTCTGTAGGAAAGAAAAAAGCTCTCAACACTTAGGCAATTTTAAGGTTGGTTCAATGCCAAGGTTCAACGACATTGGCAAGCTTAAAGAGTTAAGCGCTTCAGCAAAAGTTCAAAGTTTAACCACTTTAGCAAGTTTAATGGCTTTAAATGGATTCAAAAGACTTAGTGGGAAAGAAGAAGGCTTAAACCATTGAACCATTGAATCTTGAACCAAAATGGTTCAAAATTTCAATGGGTTCAAAGGTTGAAAGGTTCAATAAGCATTTGGTTCAATTGGTTGGTTCAAGCGGTCAAGTGGAACATAAGAAGAAAGTGATTGAACCGTTGAACCTTTTAATAGTTGAACCAAAGTTGGTTCAATCGATAGGTTCAATTAGCTGGTTACAAGGAGTGTCTCAAAGTGAAAAGACCAGGTGCCCTTGTGGAGGATAGTGAACCAAAGGCCAATTGCCCTTGCATAGGGTAGTGAAGAAAATAAGGTTTCAAGGAACAAAGGAATGAACTGTTGAACCATTAAACCATTGAACCTTGAACCAAATTGGTTCAACAGGTTCAAAGGTTCAACGAGTTCAATGGATTTGAAGAGATCAAGGAACTTAGAAAAATAGAGAAGTAATGGAATAAAGGATGAACTAATGAATCGATTAAACCTTGAACCAAAAGAGTTTAAAGTTCAAAGGTTCAACGGTTCAAAGGAAGCGTCAGACAAAGGAAAGAAGCAGATTATTCTAGAGACTAGTTCAAAGGGATGGTTCAATCAAAGAGAAAACAAAGGATGAACCATTGAATCGATTAAACCTTGAACCAAAAAAGGTTCAAAGGTTCAACGGTTCAAAGGTTCAATGAGATTGGTTCAAAGTGATTATTTCAAGTAGTCAATTGAATGAGTGGAATGCAAGATTGAACCACTGAACCAAAGTTGGTTCAAAGGTTCAAAGGTTTAACATGGATGGTTCAAAAAAGTGCCCCAAAGCTGAAAGAACAAGTGCCCTTATGGAGGGAAATGAACTAAGGAAAGATGCCCTTGTGGAGGGTAGTGAACTAAAGACAGGTGCCCTTGTGGAGAGTAAAGAACATTGGTTCAAAGATCAAAGGAAGCACTAGACAAAGGGATGGTTCAATCAAAGACCAAGAAAGAGAATGAACTGAGAAAGTGATTAAACTAAGAAAGTGATTGAACTAGGGAAGCGATTGAACCAGGGAAGCGATTGAACCATTGACATCCCTGCAGACATCAAATTTGAGATAATGAAATATCCATCAATTTTCAAATATAGCACAGACCTTGTGAACAGATTCAACGACCGGCCAAAGAGATAGCTTGAGAGCTCATATCACATAGATAAGGACAAAATATAATGGAAGTCACCATGTGTCCCTTCTAAAACTTGACAGAAAATGCCAAGTGTCAACGTCTACCATTTCTTCCTTTTGTCTCATTATTTAGTAAGGACTATGGTGGGCCCCAGGTGAGTTGCTAAGGTAAGCAGAGCATGCCAAGTGTCATCATCCATGTGAATCTAAATGAGTCTCGCATGTTTCTAAAAGCTCAGTGGAAGCTGCCCGGTGTCATCTTCCACAGGACTCTAAAAGGATATCTTAAGCTTCTATAAGTTAAACATATGCTGCCAAGTGTCCTCACCTATTTCATAGTGGAAAGTGCCACCTATCCCTTCATCAGGAATAAAGCATCTGAGAGCTCAAAATATAGCAAGAAAAGGGGAAATGATGGAGAAAGATCAGAAATATCTGCGCATATGATATGTTTCTAGAAGGTGAAGCAACCCACCAGGTGGACATCAGAGAACGTGAACATTCAATGGCACGGCTTATTTTTCTGCATTGAGTAAAGCAAATGAATAGCTGTGCACACACACATTAGGAAACACATCAAGCAGCGCATATTTAAAACTGACGCCTGATTCCAGCATAGCCCATAGACATAATTTAAAATGTATTGAATGCATCATAGGCTATCATTTTTGTGAAACAAAGTGCCCAAGTCTTTCTTAGCACACTATACATAGGACTCTCTCTTATCATTTTAGAGATATCTCTCAATTATTAGAAATAAAACTCTATCAAAATTGAAAGGCATTACTGAGACTTTAAGCTCAGATTGTTGATCATATTTCATTGTTTGAATAAGAAAACAAGTGACTTTTCAGAATTTGTGTTGAAATAGCTTGGTTGTTGGGGAAATTATTCTTATGTCTGTTTCCTTAATACATTTTTGTCCATTTAATTAAATAAGCAAAATTAGTGAAAGTAATCAAGAAGGTGTCCTAAAGCTGGCTATGGAGAGACTTTATGCTGCCACAATTGTCTTTAGTTTGTCTATTTTTTATTTCTATGTAAAGGATCTTGGAATGAATTTTTTCCCTCATTATCCTTCGTATTTCACTCGTTGGTAGATTGAGGTAGAGACTTTGTGCTACATTTCATCCTGTTGTGTTACTGCGCCCTGTTACAGTTACTTGTCACTACCTAAAAGGTTCATGTTGTCTGCTGAACAACACTTTTGAAAGAAGAGGAGTGTCTTCTATCATTTCATCAAGATTTTCCCTTTGATTTGTGAAAATCATCTCTAAAAAAAGAGAGATGGATGGTGTTATCCTACCTCTGAGTGTTATTTTCAGCTTATTTATAGCAGATTAGTATATATATAGTACCTTATAGTTATAGGGAACCTCCCCTTGATGAGAGGAGATATTTGTCAACCTCTGATGTGGTAAACCTACACATT
Source organism: Torreya grandis (assembly GCA_037957365.1). NCBI lineage: Eukaryota > Viridiplantae > Streptophyta > Pinopsida > Cupressales > Taxaceae > Torreya > Torreya grandis. The sequence goes on along the minus strand of JARHVA010000425.1, from coordinate 4,435,829 downwards.
TATCTGACCAATCTCCCTATGATGTGGTTGAAGAGACCTATTTTACTCATTAGTTAGCTGATTGACAAAATATTCACCCAACAGAAGGTATATCAAATGGATGTAAAATCTACCTTCCTAAATAGAGTGCTCAAATAATAAATCTATGATGATCAACCACCTTGATATGAATTCTCAAGAAAGAAAAACAAAGTGTATAGTCTCAAAAAATAACTCTATGGACTTAAGTAAGCACCAAGGACTTGGTATAGTAGAATTGATTCATACTTCACTACTAATGGTTTTAGCAAAAGTAGTAGTGAGCCCACACTTTACATCAAGGAGAGCCATGGTAAGATTTTGATTACTATTTTATATGTAAATGATTTAATCTTCATAGGAAATGATGATGTTTTTATTGTTGAGTTCAAAGAAGCAATGAAAAAATAATTTGAAATGATAAACTTGGGTTTGTAAGGTATTTTTTTGGTATAAAAGTATATAGAAGATGGATCATGGCATATTCATCTCTCATTTGAAGTATGCTTAACAAATATTTAAGATGTTTAAAATGTTGAAAAATAGGGAAGATCAAACACCAACCACTATAAATCTCAAATTGAGTAAAGAATAGTACAACAATGAGGTGAATTCAACTTTATATAAGAGCATGGTAGATATCCTCATGTATTTTACAACATCTAGGCCTGATATAGTGTATGCAGTAAGTTTGATTTATAGATTTATAGAAACACCTAAGGATACACATTGTCAAGTAGTTAAGTTAATTCTAAGATATGTCAATGGAACCATAAACTATGGCATTATTTACATTACACCAAGTGATTTTGATCTAGTTGGCTATACAAATAGTGATTGGGTAGATAGTGTAGATGACATGAAAAGAACATCAAGTTATGTGTTTCACATGGGTTCAGGAGCCATTTCTTGGGAATCCAAAAAGTAAACCATAGTTTCTCTTTCCACAAAATAAACTCAATACATTGCAACAAATGCAACAACATGTCAAGTTATTTTGCTAAGGAAAGTCTTAGCAAATTTGAAGAAGAAACAAACAAATGGCATAATCATATTTTGTGATAACATGTCTTCAATAGCATTGATGAAGAATCCAATATTTCATGGATAAAACAAGCATATACATATTCATTATCATTTCATAACAAAATTGATTGAAGATGGTGAAATCAAATTAGCATTCTGTAGACTTGAAGATCAGTTAACATACATCTTCATGAAGGCACTAGTGAAGGAAACCTTTGAGCATCTGAGACAAAATTTAGGAGTAATGGATGTTATAATAGCCAGTGGAATAAATTAAGGGGGAGTGTTAGAAAATGTAATTTCTCCACTTCTAAATATAGTAGTTTTTCTATTTGTAGGCATGTTTTAGATATCTTTAAGTTGTTGAATCCTTGCTAAAAATAAGAGTTTTCTATAATAAATTTAGAAAGCCTATTTTATCTTAGCATGTCATTCAACCTATATGATGAGGCTCTTTGTAAGGCTTTCATCAAGCAATAAAAGTGCAGTAGCATTTATTCTATGTGATTTATTCTTGGCCCTGTCAGTTCTTCATGTTGAGTTACAGTTCATATGGATCAGCTAAGACTCGAACCTAGGACCTTCCATTTTCAATTGCATTGATGTACCAACTGAGCTACTTCCCCCTATATAGCCATTCTATCATTGGTTTGAGTGTGGATTATTTCCAACACCCTTATTTAAGCCACACTACAAGTGCTTGGGGCTCCTTGCCTAGCTCTGATACCACATGTTAAGCTATAGCTCATATGGAGCAGAGAGGACTCAAACTTAAGACCTTCCATTTGCTATTGGAGTGTTATATAAACTAAGCTATTGGCCCCTTTATGGCCAGTCTATTGGTGGTCTGGGTGTAACTTATTTCCAACATGATGCATAAAGGTTATAATTGTCTATTAAGACTAGGTTTCAAATCATGAATGTAAAACTAGATTTCAATCATGAATGTAAGACTAATGCTTTTAATCCATTTAACAAAATTTCCCTGAAGAGATGAAACCACTAAGATTTTATTTCATTTTTAGAAATCTTAATAAGGATACCATTTTCAATCTGCCAAGCTTCTATTTTCTCTATCAGAACATCTTGAGGTAATATGGTTAATAGCAACATAAATAATATTTTTCTTTTCTTTAAAACTTACTCAAGGAACAATATAGTTTACCCAAGGAAGTATAAGTAACCAGAGAATTGTCATATGACATAGGTATAAAAGTTACAAACTCCTCCACATTTATCTTTATTAAGAGAACACATTGAAATATTATTGAAAGAGAAATGACAGTCGCAAATCCATCACATAAGATCACACAAGATCTGTCATATGGTTTAGCAAGGAAGGTGGGTCAAGTTCAAATAACATGAATTTCACTAATGAATTGTTTCGTCATCTATTACAGATAATAAATAAATTCCTAGGTGAGTTTCAACTCTAGCATTATTCATGACATATTACAAAATATGAACAATGTCTCCATTTTTTATGTAAAATAAGTTCTTTTTAATGATTAAGATGTTTAAATCAACAAACATCATATTAGAGTCATATTTTTAACTATCTTTGACCCAATCTCACCTTGCATTAGTTAGTACATAATTATATCAATATATTATTATTTTTTATTATTAAGTAAATATATATATATATATATATATATATATATATATATATATATATATATATATATATATATATATATATATATATATATATTATTTTTTATTTTTATTATTTTGGGGCAATAATAGAGACCTGACCCTATACAAAAGACATGCGGTATTGGTCTAAACAATGAGAAGAAAAACGTTAATACGGCTCTAAACATTCAAAAACAGCATGTTGTTTTCAAGGTTTTCCTATAAAATTAAGATATAAAAAACATCAAAATTCAACTATCATAATTTAACCACACCCACCATTCACAAGAAATATCAAGATTAAACTGCCATAATTTAATCACACCCATCATCATAGCAATAAATAAGGAGATTTGCAGTAATTAGTACACGTAGTATGAAACCCGTTTTTCTCAATGTTCTCGCAAGTGGTGAAAGTATCTACCTGGTGGCCTTATATATACTTAATTAGGGTTATATATCTTCCACATGGTTTACTTTGAAATATCTCTAGTGCCACAGATCCCAGTATTCTTATTAACCTGCTACCACAATTAGGAATGATAAAAGAGTCGAGGAAGGCCGTTATTCTCCAACCGCGACATTTTTAGTCTTTCAAATGGCAATTGAAGTATAACGTAATGGTTTTGGAAGAAAGTTACATTCATATATATATATATATATATATATATATCTTATTCAATCGTATAAAAACTGCTACCTAATTAAACAAAAATTGTTACATTAATTTTAATCTACTCAGAAATGGCGTGGAAGGAAAAAACTCGGGACGCCCAGCGCAGGAATTATTAGGATCGGTCTCGGGAAAGGAAAATTTATTTTTTAAATCTGATTATTATTAACATGTGGAGAATTAACAGAACGTAGATCCCAAACAATCATTAAGCACCACTTTTATTCATTCAACCAATAAAGCCAATATAATAGAAACTAGAAAGAATCCACTTGCCTCTGAAGGAATGGCTTTGAGAACAATATTATTCCCTCTGATCCTCATCATCCTCTCCCCTATTGTACTGTGCTCTCCCCCGTCCCCTACCCCTCTTTTAGCTGACCATCTCATTATGATGATTTGTTCCGATTTTGCTTGGATGGCCCTTGCATTGGAATCGACATTGTTTGATTATGTCTAGAGTGCCAGAGAAGACACTAAGGAGCGATTGGCTGACAAGGGCGACTTACCTGGGCAGCGGTAGGTTTTAAGGTGGTAGTTCCTTCTAGGTGATATTTCTATTTCACACTAATTAATTTTAAAAAAAAAATACGATGCGTATCTCTTGGAATCAAAAACAACATTATGGTAACCAAAAATGTGAGGGGCAATTATTGTAACCAACCATTTGATATACTAGTTAAATAGTATGGAGATGTTTTTCGAATGGATAAGTATGAAACAATAAAGTAAATTAAAATTCGCATTCATAAAATTGAAAGGTCATGTAATGATTTGGTGGAATGACATATAAAAAGAGAGATAGAGAAATGGTAAAGAAAATATCAAGACTTAAAGAAAAATAAATAAAAATTTAAGAGAGAAATTTCTTCCTATAGATTATGCACAAACTCTCTATAGAATATTTTGTTATTTAAATAAAACATATTACAATGTAATATAAAATAAAGATGAGTTTTGCAAGTATGAATGAAGCATGAGGAGATATAAGAATAAATGGTTGTAAGGTATGTGAATGGTTTAAAGTTGTCTATTCAAGATGAATTGAGAGTACAAAATAAATAACATGGAAGAGACTTACCAATTAGCTTTGAAGACAAAATACAAATAGAATAGATAGGACTTTAGGAGATCCACTGAGCCAATAAGGGCACAATCATCTCTAATAATGGGATGAGGTGGATTTAATCCCACTAGAGGAGAATCATCTTGTGTTAAGGAAAGGAAAGAAGATAATAAACAGGGATCTCAAAATTACCAAAGAGGGATAGGGTCTCATAGAGGCAAGGGGTATGGTGGTGGCAGATGATGGAATGGTCACATAGACTTTATGTTTGTTCCAAATGTGGAAAAGAAGGGCATAAATAATTTGAGTGTCTTCACTATCGTAAACATGAAAGGAGGAAAGTGGATCAACAAAGAATGAATTTCGTTGAGGTTGAAACAAAAGAATAAAATTCAAAAGTTACAACAAACATACAAGAAAATATCATGATGAGGAGTATACTAATAGCTCCAAGGAAATAACATGCAAATTAAAAAAGGTGGTCATTCATCTTTACATACAAATAACTTTCAAATAAGTTGTAACTCAGGAGGTAATATATGTAAATTAATTATTGATGGTGGTAGTTATAAAAATATAGTTCTTAAATAAATGGTAAATAAATTAGGTTTATAATGCGAAAAACATTCTTATCCTTATCAAATTTCATGGTTTATAGGAAATGAAGTTATAGTATATAAAAGAACTTCAATCATGTTTTATATTATAAAAACATACAAGGATGAAATAGTTTGCGATGTTATCATAATGGATTCGTGTCATGTGTTATTGGGAAGAACATGACAATATGACTAGGAAAACATTTCATGATGGAGCAAATAATAAGTATGCTTTTTAGAAAGATGGTACAAGGTTTTATTACATATGAAATAAGAAGGGAATCAATAAAACAAGTTATCTATAAAATTATTTATCAATGACATGAATATGAAATGTTATTTTTATGCACTAGTAACAAGGGAAAAAAATAAAAAATTGTGAAAATACTAGTAGAAGCAGTAGAAGTGTTGAAAGAATATGAAAATATTATATCTGATAAGTTTCAAAAAAATTTAAAATAAAATAGGTGAATTGAAGATCATATTGATTTTATTCCAAAATCAAATCTACCTAATCGAGCAATTTATAGGATGAGTCCAGTTGAATATGTAAAGCTGAATAGATAGGTTATTGAATTGGTGAGAAAAAAATAGTGAGAGAAAACATGAAATATATGAAAACCCAACATTTTTAGCTCCAAATAAATATGAAACATAGAGGATGTTTATGGATTGAATAACAATCTATGAAATTACCACCAAATACATATTTCCCAACCCCATCTAGATGATATGATGGATGTGATTACAAGAGCTAAATACTTTCACAAGGTTGATCTAAGGAGTGGCTGCTATCAGATTTGTATTCATGAAGGAAATGAATGAAAAAATGTATATTCAGTAATAAGGATGACTTATATGAATGGATGGTGATGTCATTTGGGTTGTCCAATACACCAAGTACATATATGAGGTTGATGAACATAGTTCTATGAGATTACATTGTGAAGTTTGTAGTCGTTAAGTTTGATGATATTTTCATATTCAATAAGAGTAAAGAATAAAGCTTAAAGCATTTGAGAATGGTGTCATTATTTTTAATAAAATATAAACTCTATGCATATATCAATAATTTCAAGTTTATGCCAAATAAATTGGTATTTTTAGGATTTGAATATTAAAAATATGGCTTAAGAATATATGAGGAAAAGGTAAATGGATTTTTCAAGTGACCTATTCAAAGAAGCAAAATATATATAACAAGTTTCCATGGATTATCAAAATTTTATTAAAAATTTATTAATAATTGCAATGGTATTGTTTCACCAGTAACAAATTACATGAAGGAAAAATAATTTATGTGGACATGGGAAACAATATAAAGATTACAATTAATGGAAAAAAAGGTGATAAAAAACCCATTTTAGCATTACCATATTGTTAAAAAGTGTTTGATGGTATATTATGTTTTGTCAAGTCAAGAAGGAAGGATAATAACATATTTCAGTGAGAATTTGAATGAGGTATAAGAAAGTATTCAGCATATGTTGTTGAGTTCTATCCTATTTTTAAAAACATTAAGACACTATACGCATTACCCCTTACCTAAGGAGTTTATCCTATTTAAAGACTATGAGGCATTGAAGTATGTGAATAATGAAAAGAAGTTAAATAATAGACATAAAAGTGGGTTCTTTCTTGTAGGGATATACTTATTTTTAATGATAAATGAAATTAGAATCAAGGAGTTTATTTGAGAAAGATAATGACAATGTTAACCTATGGTGAGTGAAGTAATCCAATTTGAAGTTGTTAAGGAATTGTATGATATTGATCTAAATTTTTGAACAATAAATGAAAAATATAGGAATTCCATATTAGGTGAGACATATTCTATTCATAATAATTATATTATACAAGATGGTTATCTCTTCAATGGAAAAAATATGTATTCTTGTTAGGCATTCAGAGATAATATTATAATAAAATTACATAGTGGTGGTTTTGGTGGACACTTTGGTAAGAATAAGAAAATAGCTTTGGTGGAGAATTATTTTTAGCCATAGATGAATATAGATATTTCAATTTACGTTTCAAGATGAAGGATATGAAAAGTGGCCAAAGGCCATGCATGAAACACGTGATTTTACATTCCATTAGCTATACCAAGAGGACCACTGTGAGATTTGAATATGGACTTGAGCATTGGGTTTTCCAAACACATGGAGAGGTAAAAATTCAAATTTTGTTTTTGTAGACAAGATTTTGAAGATGGTTCATTTTATTTTATATAATAAAACCAATTATGGCATTAGAGTAGCATATTTATGTTTCAAAGATGTTGTAAGATTAAATGGCATTTTAGAAAACATTACTTCTTAAAAGGATAAAAAAAATTACATCATTTTTTTATGATTCTATGGAAGAATATAGGAAATAAATAGTAAATTAGTAGTGTGTTCCACCCACAAATAGATTGGAAAAATGATAGTAAATAGGAGCTTGGAAAATTTACTGAGATGCATAGTTATAGAGAATCCAAAGCAATGGGACTTAGATTTATTAAAAGATAAGTTTTCATATAATATTTATGTCAACATATTAATAGAGAAATCATCATTTTATATTATTTATAGTAGAAATCCTAAAGGTGTTTTAGATTTTTTATAGTTACCAAATGTAGAGTGGGTTAGTTATGAAGAAAAAACATTTTTAAAGCTCGTACAATAGTTACAATAAGTAAAAACAAAGATATATGAAAGTAATGAAATGTATAAGAAAACAAAAAATGTGAAAAAAATAAAAATATATTTAAATAAAGATATTTAGTTATGTTATACTTGAGAATTTAAGGGTTTTCCTAATGAATATAAAACAAACTAAAGTATAAAAAGATTGGTTCATGCAAAATTGTGAATAAAATCACTAGCAATGTTTATGAGGTGAGTTTACCATAAAATTTGGATATTTATCTACTATTTAATATTTAATATTTATATTAATTTAATGAATAATATTATGAATTGGAATAAGGTGAAGAACTAGATGAAGAGCAACATGTATAGAGGAAGAAAAAATAAAAGATACTGCAGGTTTTGGATAAGAAGATAGTGAACACAAGACAAGGAAAATATAAGTGGTATTTGGTATAGTAGGAAGGACTAGAATGGGAATACAAAACATATATTCATAATCTAATATAAATAATATTTACAATAATAAATGGTATGATTATAATTAGGACAACATGCATGAGTTGAGTTATTTTCAACTAGAGGAGAATGATACAAACACATAGCTTTTAGAGGCCATAAATTTTGATCCAGGAACCCATTAGAACTCTCATTTTATTTTAAATAGATTTTTCATAAATAATAATGTAGGAATAAACTAATTTATTGATTCAAGTTTTATTTTCATATATTTTAAGGCTATAAGTGACCATCTAAGGGCCAAAATTGTATTATAGGACTTTTCCACAATTTTAAAATTTTAAATATTAAAAATATCTATAACCAGACATGAACATGAGTTTAAATTTACCCATTAGTGTGAATTTATTTTTTATGGGATAATTCAAAAAAATTAGGCCCTTTTGAACTTACATGTAAAATTTTATAATAATAGTAGATACTAAAAATAGTAGGGTTAGTTAGCTATATGTAGTATTTTCATTTAATTAATCATTTTTTATTTTACATATCATCTCCAATTTTAAGTTTATATTTATTTAAATAATTTTATGTTATGTTTTTATTTCATTTTTGATGAATCAATAAATATTAGTGTTCACAAAATTTTTAGTAAATTCTATGTATTGAAATTTTAATTTGCTAGTTTCTAGTTACATCAAAAATTACCTCACCTCAAAAAGGGGGGGCGGGGGGGGAGGGGGCGGTTTGCAGGGGGAGTCCAATGGGATTTTATTACATGATATAATCCTTAAGGAGTTAAAATTAGTTTTGAGTATAGAATATAGTTTTGAATAATGAAAAAATGTTCAAAAATTCAATCATTGGAACAAACTATGGGGCATATGCAATGCATATACATTAACATTATAGGAAAAAGTTATAGAGTCATAAAATTTGGGTTCTAGATATAAAGTATGAAAGAGATTCAAATAAAATTTAAAAAATTACATTAAATACAATTATATATTCTACCTTTATCAATAGGGACATGATACAAATTCATGTCATCCTTTCAATACTATTTACTATCCACAATCATGTTGTGAGCATAGATGTAAACTATTCTCTTTTGATCATTCTTACAAAAACTAAGGAAAAAACTGACAATTTAATATACAATAAATATGTATTGGTTGAATAGGTTAACCTAAATCATGCATAACTTGGAGGTTAAATTCCATCTAGAATTATTTATTAGGGATCCATTGTGGATTACAACCAATTTCCATCTTGGGGTTATAAATAATAACAGTTCAAACTAATTTTTATGTATCCCTCAATGGGCGATATTTTATATTCATGTTCATTTCAAATTATGGATTATTCAACCTCAATTTTTCTTTGGCTTAACTAAAAAACCAAGTCTCATCGAGTGATTTATGGGAAACACTAATTCTCCAATGATTCTAAGAAACATCATCCTTAATCAAAGATATAAGAGAAACATTAGCTTTACACATAGAGGTGGACTCCTTCCTAGTTATTTTTAATCTTTTCAAATTCAATCTACATATAAATTTTCAATTTCACATATGAGAATCAAATAATATTACATCATTGTAGGGTTTTGCACGGAACACCTTGTATATTGGATATTTTTGACAAAGGTAAAGTTATTATACATTATTAGTTATATATTTTATTTTAATCTAATAATTTAATTTTAGAGTAGATGGGGGGTTTTATTCACTCAAATTAGGTGATGGATAGTTGATAATGTCATTTTTGGGCCATTTTAACACTAATTGAGTTAAGAATTTAATTTGTACCTATTTCACCACCTCACTCTATCCTAAGTACATATTGTAGATATTCAATTCCTAACACCATTAGTGTTGAAATTATCAATCATACTCAAATTACACTCAAATGCAAATTTTAGGTTAGAATCACTAAATACCCTAAATGGTTCAAAATTGTTATTTACAAGTATCAATTTAGACCAAAGTATCCATAAATGAGGCAATGCATTTTATGTGATACTTAAATTTGATCAAATCATTTCTAGTTAAAATGATGATTTTGCTTTTTTGTGCTCTAGATCACTCTTTTCTTCTAATTAGTTAGTACAGGTCACATACATTTATTATTTTATGTAGCAACATCTTAAATGGGAATATGGTTCCAATGCATCTAAGATCACCTTCCAATTCCTCCCGAGTCAAATTATGATCCATTAATATGACTTTCTGACCATTTTGATTAATTGAAGGAAAATTTCTAAATAATTACATAAATGTTGATTAATCATGTTTAAGGATAATTAAATAAAATCAAGAGCTTAAGTGGATTTTACATGGAGGTTATTGAATATTTCTTTTTGAAAATTGATTCTTATTAACTACATCACCCATTTACATCATTTCTTGGGAAGGCATCCTTAGGCCACAAATGTATAAAATATTTGAATCATGGCCTCCCATGCCTCATTAATGCCCTTTCTTCTCAAATCATGATGAAGATATTTATGGATTTAATTAATAATATTAGATTAATTCATGGCCACACATCTCAATCTTGAGATGAATGATCATGGTTGATCCTGACCAATCTCAAAAATATATAAATAGGAGGCCTCTCACTACCATTTTTAAGCTTAATTATTGTAATATTATGATTATAAAATCTCTTAATAACTCTTTTTTTTATTATTTTATTATTCATATTTAGATTAACTTAATTTGTTAGGTAATTAGATAGTTTCAATATCATGAGCCTAGGTTTTATGGACTGTTCTTGAGACATTGGAGGAAATTTTCCACCATTGTTGATGAAGACAAGAATGTTTGATCAAGGGGAGAACATGGTTTTGAGATGATTTTGAGAAATGGAGTCACTTAGCAAGGTAATGGTTTACTTTCTTTCATTTATATATTATTTTTATTAGTAAAACCCCATATGAATATATTGGATTGATTTAATTAGCTCTTTGTTCATTTTTATTTGATTTCTTGGACTAATGCTTGACTAATCATTTCTTGTAATCCACTCTACATTTTGGCATGCCCAGTGGGACTGATGCATCCCACATAGCAAGATGATCATTATGAAACTTTTAGATCCTCATTTAGATGCTTAAAGTTTTTTAAAATTGATTTTTTAACTTTGTTTTGAAATTTTCCTTTATCATGGGTTTACATAGTAATTGTCGATGATCATTTTCAGCCATCGATGGTCAAGTGAACCCATTGACGATCAAGTATAACCATCAAGAGTAACAATGAAAGGCAATAAGCTAATAAGCTATATTATAGATATTGGTTTTGGGTCATTCAAACTCTATTTTTGATGATTTTTTATAAAACCATGTGTTTTCTCCTAAATTTTCAAAATATGATATTAGTTTACCTTCAAGTTTCATAGTTTTTTAACAAAATCAAGTTGCTAATCAAGTCTAATCTAATGCATTTGATTATTGAGGATTTTTATTTGGGTCGATAGTTTTAATTTTTGAAGTTACTTACCTCAAACTTAAAAGAGCTTCAAAGCTAAAGGAGGTTATCTAATTTTTTATGCATGGCCTATTTGAAGAGTACTAATTCATATTTGCTTAGATATTTTTAACCTTTATTTAGGATTCTTAAAAAGAATTAAAAAATGTTTTATTTAGTGCTTAACTAAATTTTTATGATGTTTTATTGTTTAGTTTTGGTGGTTGTTTCTTCTAAATTTACAACTTAAGGCCAAGGGGCCAAAGAACATCACCAAACTTTTGGATTTAAGTGATTTAAAATTGAACATATTTCAAAGTTTGTCTTAAATAGATCATTGATTTATTAGAATTGATTGGAAAATAGAAACATTGTGTATGTATGCTCTCCCACCCATCCCCTTTAGGGAACTTGTGAGATAAAAAGTACCATCTTTATTAAAAAGTTCCTTAATCAAGGGTGTAAAAGAGATGTTGTCAAGGCTTTCCTCAAGACCCACATGGATTGGGTGATCTAGAAACAATTTTAAATCTCTTTTACTTCTCATTTATTTTTGCATCTTAGCTTATGAGGGTTATTCATTACCTCCCATAAGTTTTATAGGAAAGTCTTGACCCAGGGATTCATCTTCTGGTATTGTCTTCAACCCCTCTCTATGGGGGGTATATAAATTAGGATCACCCCATTAGGATGATGGTTTGAGTGGATAAACCATATTATATCATTGAAGCTAATTTCATGATGTATGATCATGTTAGATATCGCACTACACTGAGCAAACAATGGATGTAGTGGTTGTAAAAAAGATAAGACCTTTTTACAATAAACCATATAACATGGACCCAATTGATATGCTAATTTTCTTGCATGTTGATGTGAAATTATTGTGCATGGGATCCATCTAAAATTTAAAAAAAAAATTGTTAGTTTAGTTAACCCCACTTTGCCACACTTTGTTAGTTTAGGGATTAAGATGATTAATTAGTTGATTTGTCTTTGCCTTAGATTACTTGGTCTTGTTTTGGGGAAAAAATTTCTTGTTAAACAAACTTCAAAATAAAACACATCATCTACCAATTTATTTAACAAAGAGGTGTTACGTTGCCCAAGTGAAAATTATTATTTTTCTTATTCAAATTTTCATCTTAAACATTGTGTCATATCATCCATTTTGGTGTAGTTATGAGTCTCATTTGATTCTAGATTATTTGCCAATTTTTATTAAGTCTCTCATTGATAATTTAAAGTTAAAATTGGAATTTTATAAGTTTTAAAGGTTGATGTGTCAAATTGGGTTCACCATTTTCTCTTGAATTGTTTTAACTTGGGTTTGATTTCTTGTTTGAATTGAGGGCCATTTATAGACTCATTATCACATTATCATCTTTGGTGAACTTAAGTCATATTGCGTATCACTCGTGCTTTGAGTGATATAACACATTTTATACTACCATTCTTATTACCATGTGGTAGTGTTGTGCTACCTATTTGGTTCTAATTTTATACTTAAAAATTATTACATATTTCCACATCATGAGTTTCTTAGTTTGCATTGTCTCCTTCCTAATTCGAAGGGATTTCTTCTAATTTTTTATTAGCAAATCATCAAAGTTAAAATAAATTTTATGGTATTGATGTATCTCAAAATTATACATTTTAGTGTACTAGTGACACTCTATGCTTTTTGATTTATCATACCCTCTTTTAATTCATACGATTTCAACCCTACCCAAGGTTGAATAGTTTTGTGAACACATTCTTCTAATTGTGTGTGGTTTCAAGCCACCCTAATTTTATAGTATCTTTGGTACCTTAGTCATTTGATTGGAAGAAATATCATAACCCATACCTTGTTTAAACATTTACAAAAAATTATTCAAATCTTGTCAAATGTGTAGAACTACCTCTTAGACATGACACTAAGGTATACTTATAATAGGGTTTCTTGTGGCCATAGTTACGAGGTTGAGAATTTTTATGCTGGAAATGAGTGTTACATCTTGTTTTAGGATGTCACCATCTTTGGAGATATTTATTAAATCAATCCATGTCGATTACCATACGTCTTCCTTGTCCTCCTTCAATTTGCATACCATGCTTGAAACTCGCCATTTTAGGATGTCCCCCTTATCCTTTAATTTATGTGCCAAATTTTAACATTAATATGTTAGGATATCCATCTTCTATTTTGGATTATGTGAGTGATAAAGCTCTGCAATGTGAAAAGGTTACCATTATATTATATTTTCCTTTGGCATGTGTGAGTGAGCATGCTCTACAACATGTGAAGGTTACCATTTTAGGACTTCTTCCTTTGGTTTGCATGAGAAACCAAGATATGAAGCATCCATTCATTACCATTATAGGCCCATTACCTTCATATATTGAACCTATTTTTGAAGAACTTCCATTTGATGAACATGTTATTTTTTATCCCTTCTTCAATAGTTTAAATTTTAGAGAGCCCATTGTTGAACCACAAACCATTATTCCTACTAAACAAAATGTTCCCTACTTTAAAAAATTTGTGCCAATCTTAGATCCAAAACATGAACCATTACCTCTTCAAGATCCATCATATGAGGAACATAATGAGTTCAAAATTGATTTTTTGTAGCCAACTGTGAACCAAAACCATGATGTTAATGTTGAAACACCCATTTGTGACAAGTCAACCTATGATGAATCACCTATTCATATGTTACCTATTTTTAAAGAGCCTCATCTCCTTGACAAGCCAGTCTCTACAAAGTTATCTCTTGATCTTTTCTCACTCATTAAGGAGTCTCCTTTTAACATACAAGATTCTATCGAGTCATCCCTCAAGTGGTTCCCTCTCTTTGATGGGATTCACTTAGATGAGCTAGTCTATGTTGAACCCTTCTTAGATGAATCACTTTTTATATAGCCCATTATGCCATCATAGGCCATTAATTGTTTAATACCAAGTATTCAATAGAACATAATTATAGAATCAACCATATCATATGAAGAAATAGCATTAAAGTCAGGGTCTATTTTTTAACCAACATCAAATTTAGCATTGGAACAAGAATCAACATCAATTGTGACAAAGGATTCAGATTCCTTTGTATAAAAATTATATTTAGAAATATAATATAGTATTAGTTGTTACAACATTGGTTACAATCACCTTGAAGATCAATTTGAATATATTTTTGATCCTTCTACAATTTTTAAGGATGATTACTTCAACATCGACATAGGTTCTCCTAGTATCTTCTATGAGGATTGTGCTAAATTCCATCATCCCATTATTCCCACCTAATATAGCCATTATATTGACATTCCCCCTCCCACAAATGTCACTTAGGATCGATAAAATCACACATTTTTGAACTACATCCATGGTGACATATCAGGTGTACAATATCAGGGGGACCAAGAACAAATTCATTTAGAAGAAGAAAACTCTCTTGGTCAAACTTTTTCAAAGGCACTAGGGGATGAACAAAGATCAAACATAGCATATTTTAGTGAAACCTTTTCAAAGGTGATAGAAGATAATCAAATTAAAATGTTAACATCTCTTCATGAAACCTTCTCGAATGTACTATGGGATAATCAGGACAAATTCATCAATAAAAATCCCATTGAGGAATCAACAATTGATCACAAAATTTCTTCACTACTTATTAAAGATGTTATTCATGATCAAATCATTATAGATTCTAATCTATAGCATAATCATAGGGTCACTACTCTCAATATCAAATAACATAAAAATCTAGTGGTCTTATCGAGAGCATCTTAAGAGGTCTTCATCCCCACCACAACCAAAATTATGTCAAATCTAGCATCAATAACATTATGTGTGACTAAAAGTATTGATCTTTATTTGTTTCCCATTTATTATACACTCCATTATCATCCACCTATTCATTACCTACTTATATCATTTATCCTAACATTAATTACCATCACTAGTAGCATTTTCATTTGTAGAGGCTATAAAGATATCTTGTCTTGATGTTTGAAGGAAACAAACTCAATAACCAATAAAGATCATGAACACATTATTAAGATCCAGATCATAAATAATTTATTGATAGATCAAAATTTTTAAAAGGGTATTGGGTAGAAATTTTTATAAACTAATCATTCTAGTTGTCTCATATGTTGACTAGGACATGTATCTCTATGTTAGCAGGAGTATAGGAAACCATTTTTCATTTGCCATGTGGACCACTACCATGACTTTTCTCTTGGGAGAAACCCTATACACCATTTTATTTAAGGTATATTATACCATTATATTCCATTTACCATGGTGTTTGAACTACATTGACTTGAGGTCCTTCGAGACTATGTAGGGAGCGCTCAATTACTATTAAAGTTAACTCAACCACCCCTTTCTTCATGACCTTGACATTTTACAAGTATCTTGTTCCATGCTCTCTCTCCATTTTTCAAGAAACCTAAGCCACACTCTCATTTTTTTAAGAACACACTAAGATAATCATCTCTTGGGAGTAATGTTTTTGCCACTATAGCTAATTTTATTTTGATCATTTTCCTTATACCATTTGTTTACTATTGACCAAGGAGTTTTTTTATCCATCCTGCTTATCCCATTTTCATCTTAGTTCATTTGGTTTATCCTACACTTTATGTGGGGTATTGCAATCCAATTACAATTTTTTTTGAGTTCAATGTTGAATAGCAGTCCATGAACAGAGTATGATATTTGATCTGGCAAGTTATCTTTCATCTATTATCTTATCTAGTATCAATTATTATAACCACCTATGGGCAAATCAGTAACATTTTGGTACCCTTGAATATAAATACCTTTGGTTAAATTATAATTATGATTTTGTTTCTTAATTATAACAACCTATGGGAAAATTAGGTATAATGCCTTTTTATCATACATTGT
Source organism: Torreya grandis (assembly GCA_037957365.1). NCBI lineage: Eukaryota > Viridiplantae > Streptophyta > Pinopsida > Cupressales > Taxaceae > Torreya > Torreya grandis. The sequence continues at coordinate 4,419,344 of JARHVA010000425.1, read as the reverse complement.
TGTATCATCTGGTCATTACTATTATCATTTATCCTATAGTTCACCTTCGTTTGTGAACTTCTTGTGACCTAGTTGGTTTTTCATCACCTTTTATGTGGGCATAATAATTATGACTTGGGATTATTTTTGGGTTATGTAGGTCATGCTTGATTCATGTCGAGGTGAACTCAGTCTCCCTCTTATCATACACTCTCAACATTTTTGAGATCATTTTAAACATTAGCGCACTCTTATCATTATATGATCACTCTTCTACAATATTTCCATCTTGAAAGTTAGATTATTCTATGTCTCTTAATCCTCAATTGAGTTGAGATGCTTATAAAATTCTAAAAAAAATTATTTATTTGATTATTTTTATGCTGGTCTTTTGTTTTCTTATTTGGTCTTGCTTCTTTATTTTATTTTCCAAGTACATCTTGATGGTACACATAGATCTCACTTATTAATATCTTGATCTCATGTTTTTATGATGTCTTTTTTTCTTTTTATTTATCTTTAAGTTTTTATTTAAACATAAATAGTTGTAACTCTAGTCTTGGTCATTGTTTTACCATTATCCTTAGTTATAAGTTTTTACATTTGAACCAGCTCCATGCATTTGAAATGCCATGTCATTATAATTTATTCATACTTATGATGCCTAATTTATTTTACTATAGCAATAACTTTATGCTCTAGTGTCAAATCCTTAATGACAACACAACGCCAATAAATAGTTCTCAAGATTACTACACACAATCTAGGATCATGATATGAAAATAGGAATCTAGGTACCATGCATTTTAGCAACTTGACTTTATGCTTAGATGTGCATATATTCACATACATAATGAGTCTAATCAAAGCTTTGGGAAATTTTTTCCATCCCTCATTCCATTCTATCCCACTTTTTAGGAGAATTACATCAGCTTGAGGTTTTATTGGACTATGTAGGCAATGTTCAATTTCTATTGAGGTCAACTTGGCTATCTTTCATTCTTATTTTCATCTCTTTCATCACTTTGTACATTATCATATGCTTGGTTTTTTGTGTCTTTTTCTAATCCATTATACCATTTCACATATGTTTGCACCTTCTCATTTTAACCTATCTTATAGGTTATTTCGTTGAGATATTTTGCTTGATGACTTTCCCATCTTGGGGCACCACATATGAGCATACTATAAGAATAAAATCAGCCCTACATAGGCAAACCATTATTTATTATTTATAAATGATCAAAATTAACCCTATTGTGGCATAATTATCTTATCACTATCAAATATGCTCTATTAGGGCACTTCTTATTATCATCTTTATGGAGACCACATTCTACCTTTTCCTTTAATTCTAAGCTCTCCACACTTTTGCCCATAATGAAAATGTTTTAGTATGTAATTTATCTCAAGATTGATTAATGCCATAAGCACGTAGCTTGCACTCTCAAATTAGGTGCATTCAAAGTGTGTCTCTTACATGTTTGGATTAAATCCTTCCTATTACCCCCATTGTTGGGGCCCATTATACCTCTAATTTTATTTTTATCATTGATGGTAACCACGTGTGAAAGCATTAGCGCATTTGGATGCGATCTATTCCATGGGTTAATCTCTCATTGCTCCTCTCTTTTTGAGACTCAATCCTAGTATGTCCTCTTAAGGGGGCATCATGGGTCATTTATAATTTCTTCTTGACAAATATTTTCTATAAAAATATGTTTATTTACCTTAATGTCTCTCTACACCTTTTCAAATAGGGTGAAAATGTAGACATCCAATTCCTAACACCATTTGTGTTGAAATTTTCAATCTTACTCTAATTTCACTCAAATGCACATTTTAGGTCAAAATCACTAAACACTCTAAATGATTTGAACTTGTTATTTGAAAGTGTTGATTTAGACCGAAGTATCCCTAAATAAGGCAATACATTTTATATGATACCTAACTTTGATCAAATCATTTCACGTCAAAATGATGATTTCACCTTTTTGTGCTCTAGATCACCCTTTTCTTCTAATTCATTACTACACGTCATGTACCTTTGTTATTTTGTGTTGAAAACATCCTAATTGGAAATATGGATCCAATGCATCTAAAATCACCTTCCAATTCCTCCTAATTCAAATTATAACCCAATAATATGAATTTTTGACCATTTTGATTAATTGAGGGCCAATTTCCAAACAATTGCATAAATATTGATTTATCTTGTTTAAGGATAATTAATTCAAATCAAGATATTAAGTGATTTTCCATGGAGGTTATTGAATATTTATTTTTGGAATTTGATTCTTTTTAATTGCATCACCTAGTGACATCATTTCTTGAGAAGGCATTCTTAGGCCATAAATGCATAAAATATCTAAATCATAGCCTCCCATGCTTCATTAATGCCCCTTCTTCCCAAATAATGATGAGGATATTTATGGATTTAATTAAAAATATTAGACTAATTCATGGCCACACATCTCAATATCGAGATGGATGGTCATGGTTGATCCTGACCAATCTTAAAAATCTATAAATAGGAGGCCTCTCACTACCATTTTTAAGCTCAATTTATTGTAATGTTATAATGCTAAAATATCTTCACATCTCATTTGTGTTTTTATTATTGTATTATTCATATTTGGATTAGCTTTATTTGATAGGCAATTAGATAGTTTCAATATCATGAGCTTGGGTTTTATGGAGTGTTCTTGAGACATTGGAGGCGTTTTTCCACCATTTTTTATGAAGAAAAGAATGATTGATCAAGGGGAGAACATGTTTTTGAGCTGATTTTGAGTAATGGAGTCACTTGGGAAGGTAATGGTTTAATTTATTTCATTTATATATTATTTTTATTAGCAAAACCTCACATGAATAGATTAGCTTGATTTAATTATCTCTTTATGCATTTTTCTTTGATTTCTTGGACTAATGCTTGACTAATATTATTTAGTAATCCACTCTACACATATATAGACCTATCCATTTATAATTTACTATATTATGTGTAAAAAAATGTTATTAATCACTAAAAACCCCTCTAAAAATATTTACAGACATCCCAAATTCTAAATTTAACATGTTTTCTTTGAGGACAAAATCGACCAATATGGTTAAATAGTGGTGGTTGGTGTTGACCCGTATGTCATAACCCTGACCTTCACCTTAAATATGGATAATTATTCAATTAATACCATCCCTTACATTTTTTTCCATATTTTTAGGATATATAGCATGACATTTTCACCTTTTTAATTTTAATAAAGGCACATCTAAGTCACATATTATATCTATTGGAATTTTCAATATTAAGGCACAATTACACTGCTTCACTATTATTCTCAAAAATGATTCAAATGATTTGGATTAGTTATTAACCAACTAAATATCTTATTCTATCCAATTCAAATTAAATAATTTAAAATATTCAAATAAAATATAGATACATGCACATAGAAAAAGAGCACAGTCATACTTGGGGCCAATTTGAACCCCTTAAACTTAAATATGACCATATAATGCAATTTTAGGGTTAATAATCCCTAATTTCATCAAATAATGAACCAAATAATCATTTGGTTCAATCACATACATATTTTTTAGTCTATATGATGTGATTAGGGCCTCAATGAAATCCAATGACATCACATAATGAAAAAAATAGTCAAGTAGATCAATAACATAGGTAATTATGGAAAATATAAGCCCCTTGTACATAAATATGACTATATAATGTGATATAAGGCTAAATTGGCCCTAATTTTATCATAGACTGAGATATCTAATTGATTTTTGTAGAAAGTAACATGGTTCTAGAAATATTGACCCACATGAACCTAATTTCAATCATATATGATGTGATTTGGATCTCAATTGACCCCAATGTCATTACATAATGAGGAAAATAGTCAAATCATTCATTCAAGGAGGTAATTAAGGCTAGTTTGAGCCCCTTCAACTTACATGCAAGAGTAGGATGTGACTTAGGGTTAAATTAACTTTGATTCCACCATGAATTGATCTAATCAGTTGATTGGTGTATTTAGATATGTGATTTGGTCCAAATTGATCCATGTGAACTTAATTAATGGATTAATCAATTGTGTATGATGTGAATCATGGCTTAATCAACCCCAATTTTAACAAAAATTCAATTGGGGAGGTGGTAAGGGACAATATGAATTCCTTGAATCTAAATATAAATATAAGATGTGATTTAGATATAATTAAGACATGGGAACCTAATTTTAACTATATATGATGTGATTTGTCCATCAATCAACCCTAATTTCATCATATAATGAATTAAATAGTCCATTACCTCAATCATAGAGGTAATCGAGGCCAATTTTAGTCCCTTTGAAAACTAACTATAACTATAAGATTTTATTGTAAGCTCAATTAAACCTAATTTTATCATTTTTTGAGCCAAGTAGTCAATTGATGTGATTTGGGTCAAATTGAGCACAAATAGATTGTATATGATGAAATCTATACGAAATCAACATTGATTTTATGAAACTTTCAAGAAATTATTAAAAAAAAAACATATAGAGAAACCCTTGAAAGAAAACTATAGAGAAAACTTGAATAAAAGGTACAAAAAATATGCAAATAAAATGTGTATGTGTTATAGTGTGTACATGTTCCTTGTATAGCTAACATAATGGTTTCTAAAACACTTAAATTTTACTTATTTAAATATTTTTATCCCCTTTTTATTTATTTGCATCATTAAGTGCCCTACACTGTGGAAAACAAAAGGTATCATGTTTTTTTTTAGGTCCTCACCCTTAACAGATATCAAGTTTGTGAGGAAAATTTTAAAGCACAAAACACCATACAATTACAAGTGTCAAGAGTAAAATAAATAGAATTAATGCAAATATTTTATTCAAGACAAGGTATATATACTATAACCAATAAACCAAATTTCATATATAATGATGAAATGAATAATGAAAATTAATGTTAATAAGAAGGTTAAAAACAAGGAATATTAGGCCTAATAGCTTGCCTAATTAAATATTGTGATGCCTTTGACAAGAAAGTTGTATACTTCTTGAGGGATAAGGTTCCTAAAAATGTGAGGTTGGAATTTAACATGGCCATTCAAATTGAAAATAATATAAATAAAGTGGATAAACCTTTGAACAAGAGCGCTGATGTGAATTTGGTCAACCCTGTAAAGACTCAGTCCACTAAGGCAACCAACCTTAAGGAGACTATTAAGACCTTAGCAACCGTTGTCAAGGAAATGTCCTATAAGCTAGCTAAAACTAAGAAAGGGCTACCTCATGGGTCTACAAGTCAAGAGAGAACTCAAGATTGGAATAAAGCACAAGGGAAACCCCTTTTCCACATTAAAGATAATGATAGAGAGAAGAGGCATACTTGAGATGAAAGAACTAGCAGAATCAAAATAGAGGAGATGGGAAAGAAGTTCTTGATCAATTGAATGCCAAAGTTAATGTTGTATATTATGAATTTCACATTGATTAGTGTGATACATGTTTCCTCCTGTATCATCCTTGTGATACTGCTGAACGAATTAGTGAATATGTAGAGAAACCTGGGTCTACATCTAAAGACGATGAGATATTGATGTTTGATTGTCAAATCTCCTGAAGTAAAATTTTTTCCTCCATAGAAATATTGAGTGCTACCACTTTTGATTAGTTTTGTAGTGTAGTAAAAAAGGTATATGTCCCAACTCTCAAAGTTTTTTATGATGTAAGCATGAGACAAGCATATGAATGACCCAAACTTGATTATGAATTTTTATGATATATGATGATTATGAAGTATGATGGGGAAATTCCTTCAATTGAGGACATGCAAATACTAATTAATGCAAAGAATTTCCCAAGAGAAATAGTATAGTCTAAGAAATAAGCAATAATGTACTGCTCCTTAGGACATTACACATACAAATCCAAGGTCAGGGGATGCAAGTAAGTAATTTAATAAAGTTAAATATGTCCCTATTCCTTCCAAGTTAGCACATATTTCCCAAATTATTAAACAAGGAAGTGCTCAATCCAAGAATATAGAACCCATTTTATCTAGTATTCCTAAGGGTATGAATGATGTAAGATCAAATCCACCCTTGAAAACTTCTTTTAGGAATGTTAGGTTATCTCAACCTATTTCACCTATGAATTTAAATAATTATATTCCAGATGACGGCATTGTCACCCTTCCTATGGATACTCCCCTTGCTCAGTATAGAATCTATGATATGGCTCAATTGTTGAGCCAACTAAAAATCATTATTCCACTTGTTGAGTTATTACAAATACTTGAACATAAAAATAGGGCATTTGAGTATTTGTAATTTAGTGATAATGCAACTGCAAATGAAATTATTTTACCCCAAACACTCTTGGATGATGATGAAGATTCATATGAGGTTATTGAACCAACCCCAAAGGTTTATTTGGGGACTAAATTGATAGAGTCAGTTGGAAGTTGATTTGTTTTACACAACCCTATTGATTAATGGCTTAATTATTCACAATTATATGTTTGATTTTAAATCCTCTTGCAATGTGATGCCCCTAGGTGTCCTAAATCAGCTTGGAGTAAAAATTACATCTATTTTGGAAAGTGTTATGCCATGGACTCAGGAGAGGTTCTAGTTGTTAGACAAGTCAAAATATTGGTAGTGTAATTGGTAGTTAACCCAAGTAAGTTTTTGAATATGGATGTGGTAGTTATGGGCTACCTACATTAGTGGGGGATCTTGTTGTCATGAAAATTGGCTTTTAGCATGGGTGGAAGTGTGAACATGGACATTTCTTACACCACCATTCCTTTGGAGGGTAAGATGATCAAACTTCATAGAGATCCTAAGATATTTCATGTAATTGAAGATTTGAAACATGCTCTAAATGAGGTGTTGTACACTGATGTGCAATTGGGTAGCTTGATTGGGAATGTAGATGCTATTGAAAATCTAGATGTTCTTGATGATGGATTTGATAAGGAAGGTGATGTTTGGATAATTTCTTTTGGTGGGGCCTACTCCAATCATAGAAATGGAGCTGGGGTTTTTTTCTATGCCCCCTATAATAAATCTTTCAATTTTTCTTTTAAGTTGTCCTTTGAGTACACAAACAATACTATTGAGTATGAGGCACTCTCACTTGGTTTTAGGATTGACCATGAACATGAAATTATAATTTTGGTTATAAAGGGTGATTCTAAGTTAGTGCTAAATCAGGTCAAAAATGCTTATGTCACCAAAAATAAAAAGTTGAAACTACATATGAATCTTGTATGGGGTTTCCTATAATTATTTAATGCTTTCAATATTTGATACCATGATAGAAGTTTCAATGAAGGAATTGATATAATTGTAGGGTTAGGTGCTTAATTTGAAATTGAAGATATGAACCCTCACTACTAGTATCAAGTGGAGGTGTTGGTTAGACCTTCAATCCCAGAAAATATTAATCATTGGAAAGATTTTAATGATGATGATAAGATAAACAAGTTTTCCAGTTATGAAGCTAAATTTCAAGATCAATTTATAGACTTGAAATACATGGTTCAGAGTTGTGATGGGAAAGAAATCTAATTTGGGAAGGACATCATTCAGCTAAATATAAACACTCTCCTTAGGGGATTAGCCAGTTTAAAATCATCTTTTTGATGGAGCATTAAAACTTGACACTTATTTATTTCAAAAGATATGATTTAATGTAATTTGGGCTCTCATGAAAATCCAAGAAAGATCTGGCTAGGTACTCATCTAAGTGAAATAGAGAAACAATCTTATATGAAGTTACTGAAGAAATATTAGAACTACTTGGTTTGGTCTTATTCCTAGTTAAAAGTATATAGAGAAGATTTTTTTCAACGTGTTATCCCATTACATTATGTTAGCAAGCCTTCCAGGAAAAAATAAAGACATATTAATCCCTTCTTGGCCACCAATATACAAGATGAATTAAAGAAGCTAAGGGATGGTGGAACTATTTATCCCATCAAGTATTCATCATAGGTGGTGAACTAAGTCCCTGTATGGAAGAATAATGATGACATCTACTCATGTGTGGATTTATAAAATTTTAACAAATCTTATTTAAAGGATAAGTACCCCTACCTAATATGGATAACATATTGTAGAGTGTTACAAGATCACAAATTTTGTCCACATTAGACAATTTCTCAAGGTATAACCAAGTTCTGGTGAAGGAATATGAGAGACCCAAGACCACATTTAAAATACCTTGGGGCATATATGTTTATATGAGGATGCCTCTCAGGTCAATGAATTTCAGTTCAATGTTTCAATGAGCTATGAATGTTGCTTTTGTAGGGGTAATTAATAAGTTTATAGCTATATATTAGGATGACATTATAGTGTACTCCAAGAATATTAAAAAGTAATTAGAGCATCTAGAGAAAGTGTTCATTAGATGTAAGAAGTTTGGCATTTAAATTAATCATATTAAATGTCACTTTAGAGTAAAAAAGGCTAAGTTTTTCAAATATATAATGTCTAAGGATGATGTCATGATTGATCTAGAGAGAGTAGAATCCATTGACAAAGTCACTATCCCATAGTCCAAGAAAGGAATTCAATTCTTCTTTGGACAAATCAACTTTTTCAAAAGGTTTATGTCTAACTTTGCATAGATCACTCTTTTTATTATGTTCATGTCAAAGAAAGACCAAACCATCAAGTGGGAGGATAAGGTGGTAAAATCATTTAATGACATAAAAGGAGACTTAAAGTTTGCCCCTATCTCGGCAAGTCATGATTACAGTAAATCATTCTAGATATTCTCTTTTACATCACATAGTACCATAGTTATTATCTTTTTATAAAATAATGATGATGGTCATGAACAACCCATACATTTCTTTAGCAAAGGTATGTAAAGATCTGAACTAAATTATACTATTATGGAAAAATAAGATTTTTCTCTTTTGAAGGATGTTGAGATATTCAAACCTTACATTCTAAGTTCAAAGATTATTGCACATGTCCCACATATAATAGTCAAAGACATCTTGACTCAGATTGAAGCATTAAGCAAGAGATGCAGGTGGGTTAACAATTTTCAAGAATAAAAATTGATATCCAAACCACCAAGTTGGTGAGAGGGATGGGTCTATCCAAGCTCATGTTTGAGACCAATTTACAAGCTATAGAAGTAAACACTACTATTTTTAATGATGATGATTCTTTAAGTAGAATTCACATATCTTTGTGGTATAAGGGTATTGTTTAGTACTTGAAAATTTTGAGTTTTCCTTATGACTTGTTTAAGAATCAAAGGAGAACTCTTGAAATTGTTTCCCATATAAACCTTTTGATTGAAAATGAACTAACATGGAAGAATCTAGATGGGGTTCTCCTACATTACCTATTAGATGAGGAAACTATTAATTTGATAGAAGGCTTCCATAGTGGAGTATGTGGTGATCACTTTTCACCTAAATACACATCTCATAAAATGATGAGAGCTAGTTATTGGTAGCCACACTATTCAAGGATGTTACTCATAAAGTTATAAAGTGTGAGAAATGTTAGTGATTTGATGGAAGGATGAAAGCTTCTGGTTCTATTACCTTTTATCCTATGATGATTGAAGGCCCATTTAGATAATGAGGAATGGATTTCATTAGGTAAATCACTATTTAGTCAAGCACTAGATATACATGGATATTTTTTACATCTGATTACTTCATGAAATGGGTTAAAATAGTCCCTACAAATAAGGCTACACACCAAGTGATTATGGACTTTTTGTTGAATCATATTATTTTTAGATTTTGTCCTCTTATTAAAGTAATTACTTATAATGCCATGAGTTTTAGAGATAAGCCTTTAGTTGAACTGTGTAAATATTATGAGATTAAATTAGCTTATACTTTCAATTACAACCATTAGGTGAGTGGGAAAGTAGAATCTAGTAACAAAAACTTACTCAAAATCATTAGACAAACATTGGAAGTAAATAAGAAATGGGGTGAACAACTGAATTTTGCCTTGTGGGCTAATAAGATCATGCCTAAGAGAGATAAAAGCAAAATCCCTTTTGAGATTGTTTATGGAGCTCAAGCTTTTTTACCTATGAATTTATATTTGCCAACCTATTAGTTCCTATAATAGTTAGAATAAGATGATGAAATTTAACCACTATGAAAGTAGAGTGAGCCAGATTGTTGCGCTTGATGAAAATAGAAGACAAGGTCATGAGAGACACCTCAAGTTCAAAGAAATACTCAAGAGAATATTCGATAAGAAGGTCACTCCAAAAAAAATTTAGGTAGGTGGTCTAGCTTTACTTTAGGATAGAAAGCATGAGGGAAAATGAAAGCATGGTAAATTTGATGCCTTGTAAATGGGCCCTTATTCTATCAACTACAAAATTAAGGAATACACCCTCTTCTTGAGAGACTTGGATGGTGATATACTCGAGCTGCTAGTTAATGATAAACATCTAAAACACTTCCTTGACTAATTCTATGACTATGTGAAATAATTTACAATGTATTGTTTCATTATTTTATTTATCCTCTCTATTGGACCTTATTTGTATAGTTCTTTTATTTTTTTAGTTGTGTGTTTATTTTTAGATCTTCCTGATCTATTTTTATTAGTCTATCATTGTCTAGTTGAGTTTTTGTGGGTGTTTGCTAAGAAATTTCTAAAATTTTGACTCTATATCCCATGCGATTGGCACCCAATATTATTTTCTAAAGTTTTTTCATACCCATAGGGGGTTTCCATCCCCAGGAAAGAGCCAGTGTTAGTACCCAAACTTCCACTGAGCAATTTCTACCCTATTTACAAGAATTAATGCCTAAATATGTAGTTGTTACTCTTATCCATAAATGTGTACTTGGGTTACAAAACTCTTCATCCATATTCAATTTATAAAAACCTCACTTTTGCATTGTGAAAACCCTATGTAAACCTGCTTCCATCTAATATTTAACATTTTAATGTTTTAATGACATTGTAGGGTCCATGGTAAAAATGTCAGGCTGGGAAGATAAAAGAATGCTAAGTATGATGTTTTTTAAATTTGAAAATCTATGAAGTGGTGAAATTTCTAAGGTTAAATGTAAGTTTACAATATTGTAAATTACAAATGGGACATCAATTTCTATAGGTCTTTTAGCTGGGAAAAATAACTTGCAAAATGTAGTTGTTAAATATGCAGCTTGTAAATTGCAATCCACTCACGCAATCCTACCAATAAATGTGGATGATAAACACCATGCAAAAGATAAAGTTTAAATTTGTAAGTTGAAAATTGTATATTAATTCCCCAAACTTTTAGCATGTACTTGGTAGAAAATCAAAATAAAATAGCAAGTTTCAAAGCACCAGACAACAATGAAAACACCAGTCTACATAGAGATTCATGATTAGATGCATTTTGAGTTTGAAGACACCACGTAAATACATAGGACCATTAAAATTGTCTAAGAGGATTAGTTTAAAGGGTCTATGTGGGAGTAAAGTTCATATAATTTTAAGGCCCATGCTATGGGTGGGAGAGTCCATGTGGAAAGTTAAAATAGACCAAAGTTTTAAACTAATTAGGTATTGACTTGGAAATCCATAGGCCCATATAGAGTGATCGGCATAAATTATCAATGCAAATGAAAAAATTTTATTGTAAAATTGCAAATTATTTCCTTAGTTTTGAAGCCTAGATATTTCCATTGTGGGAAAGTAATATTCAAAAAACACTTTTTTTAATTTGTAAATTATGAAATGCAGTCAACGTGGAGTAAAGGAATAGACATAGGAAGACATAAAGGATAGTTAATGGAAATGACAAACCAAATAGCCTCCAAATTTTGTTAGAAGGGAGTCATTGACCATGTGCCAGTAAAGAAATAATTTGGTAGAAATTTCACAATGAATTTTAACTTTACATATTACAAAGCAAAAATATGCTTTCCAAGTTCCCATTCCCAAAAAACTTTCATGGTGGAAAAACACCTTGCAAAACATACTTTTTCAAAATACATGTTTTAAGTTGCAAACGGATCCCCCAAGCCAAAAAAAAGTAAATGGGAGATAAATGAGATGAGAATGTAAGTTTTCAAATTGTAAAATTTATGAAATGTTCCCATATCTATGCGAATCTTACAAGCATTTTTTACAAAGCATTGATTTGGCATATAAAAGTCTACATGCTCTTAGTAGATCTAGTGGCAGTTTGAAATCCAAAGGAAACACCAAGTGGTGATCTAGTTTAGTTCCACATTAAGGTATTGGCATCACTATCTTAATTTTATTAAAAAAGAGGGTGACATTGATAGAATACTAGAACTGTATGAAATATGTTTGATTGCTTGTGCCAACTATTCTAATTATTATATTCAACATGTTCAATATATGGGAGTTAGTGGAAACATAGAGATAGTAGGAAATGCACTCTTTAATTCAATAAATGTATTTTTAAGAGGCATTTTAAGATTCAAAATATTACTATGATATTTAAGGAGTAAACTAGTGATATTGATGGGGTACGTATAACATTTTAGACAATTAGAGAATTAGCTCCTGAACTCATTAAAACTATAGTTAAAAGTGAAAACATGGAGAAAGGTCTAGGAAACATTGAAGGGTCTATGTCAATATATGAAACAATAATAGATTATTTTGAGGGTAGGTGGATCTTTTCCTGAATTGGTAAACGTTGAGTTTTTACTTAATAAAGGTGTATTGGAGCAATTATCCTATGAACTAATGCCTAAAAGTAATGAAAATATCTCCATGGATTTTCAAAGTAGTGATGGGGTGAATGATGGACAAACTAAAATTGAAAATTTGACATAGAAATGTATCTCACATTAAGGGAGCTTTAAGAAACATATTGTAAATAAGGTCCCTGATAACAAAATAGAGAAGCTCAGACAAAGTTTTCAATGTGTTTAAGAGTATGGAATATTGATTTTGGGTAAGGTTCTAAATATGAATAGTGAAATAGATGTCTATAAGGTATTTCAAAGGAAAATGCAATTTTGTGTTTTATAAATGTGCAATTTGCAAATTACACTCAAATGTCCACCACCCTCCAATCAATGCAAGAAGGGGAGTCAAAAATCCCCAAACACAAAAGCATAAGTTTTCAAGCCAATTACAACTTTGAATTTTTGCAATTTTTAAATTGGATTTAAATTTCCCAAGTCCACAATGAAACATTTGAGTGAAACTACAACTCTAGATTACAAGTTGTGAAATTGTAAAAGTGTTGGAGACTTCTAAATTATTGCCAAATTACAAAGTTGCAGTTGGGGTCTGAAATCCCACCAGGAAAAGGAGATGCAAAATCTCAAAAAGGTTCCCAAATTCCATATAAGAAAATAATAAAGTAAAAAATGTACTTAAGCATATAAATTTTTGCTACAACCCTAAAAAGTCAAAAGCAAAAAAGGTAAAATAAAGCTAAGTCTTGCATTTCCAATATTTATCTTGCCTTGGAGACCTCCATGGAAGAAATTTTATTTAGGGTTTGTGAGACCAAGGTGAGCTATTCCAATTATATTTCTCAAATGGACATGGATCTTGTATCGCGTCTAACACAATTAGAGTATTATAATGCAATCATTATAAAGATCAAGGCATTCTTTGGATTGCACTAGAAGAAGGGAAGTTATCCAAAAGTTTATATATTTGTAAATGATTAATGGGAGAGCATGGAAAATTGGTTACACATGAAGACAAGGAGTTTATTTTTATCCCAAGGGAATATTCTCCCTCAAGATCAAGTAAAATACATTTCCAGCAAAGGAGATGAAGGGTTTTTTATACAAACTTCATCATTGCATGAATAGGAAAATGATTGATTAATTTCCTTGCAAGCCATGAGCTTCTAGGCATGATCAAGGGCATATTATAGCTGGATCATATCAAAGGAATATTATAGGTGAGAGAGTTGTATAAGTAAATAGGGTTTGTCCTCTTTGCAAGGTTGTTGTTGGTTTTCCTAGGTATTAGTCTCTTTTAAATTTTTGGGATCATTTTTGTGTGTATTTTATCTATATTTATAAGGCTATTATAGTTGTAAAACCATTATAAATATCTAAGAGTATGCATATGTCTCCCCTATATCATAGAAAATTCACAATGTTTTCCCCTATGATTAACATTCTGAGCAATGATGTATGTAAGATTTTTTTACAAGTTAATGGAAAATAGATATGATTTTTATTTTATCTTATCATTGAAATGAAATAATATATTATTCATACTCTACTAATTGGGTATTTATTTTTATTCTTAACAATGGTGGGCATTCTAGGCATAGATCTAGGTTGTAAATTTCTTTCTACATTGTGATTTGGAAATGGGTTGTTGACAACCTTTAAAGGACATCATAGGTTTATGGATTTTATAAGAGAAAGTGTTGGAATCTCTAGTTGTAGTGTATGATTTAGGGTTTCAAAGATCATCTAAATATTTTCAATATAATGGTACCAACGAATGTAACTCATACCTGATAATTTCCATAACTTGTCTTTTAGTCTTTTACATTTTTGTAATGAATGATGCCATGCCTATTGAACGAGATCCTTATATTTGAAAACCACACCACCACTCTTTTATATCTACCTAAATTTACATACTTTCCCTACCTTAAAATAATACGTGTTATTGACTATTTTAAGTGTTATTTTCCCATAGATGAATAAGTGTTGCAAATATGAAAGGTATTTGTGTTTTGGCCTTTAAAGCCAAACATTATAATCTTCCATTTGGACCTTATGCTATCAAAATTTTATTTATAAATGAAGGTTAAAGTCCCATTATTATATGTATTTAGTATCTTATGTCTGGTCTAAATCATTTGTTCGTTCTATGTGACAACTCTTCCTGAGTGGAGTGACTAAGTTTGGTTATGCCCTAGTCAAATTTATGTTCTTATGTGCCAATAATCACCATGGATATTGAACTATAGTATCCTTCCATGTGAAAAATATACCTTCTTAGTTCCTCTCTATATGCAATTAGAATTGCATGATGTACATAAATTAATCCTGGAGCAGATGAGATAGATCACACCTACACTTCCGATTGGGTATACACTTGTTAAGTGAGAGCATGACCAATATGGGGATACACTATAATTGATTAGGGGATCACTTGTATCACTTGAAACAACATATCATGTTATGAAGGGTTCTACATCTTACAATCTAACATAATTTCATAACAACCCTAAAATATTCCTATGATTTGATATTTCACTTATGCTAACAAACAAGAGAGTAAACTATTCTATTAAAAAGAAAAGTAAAATAATCTAGTATGCACCAATATTGTGGCACAATGTGAGGCTTAGATGCAAATAAAATAAAATATGTATAGGGGACTTCAAATAAATTAAGTATGAGTAACACCCTAATACATAGAATATGAAGAGTAATATTATTTGAGCCAACACTTCTGCTACTTCTATCTACTAAAAGAGAGGAGAACAAAGTTATAATATACTTAATTTAATGTGAACCCGTCATGACTCAATATCTCCCTTAGCCAATGGTACTTTGTAAGAGAATGTTTTGGTTCATAAGGATGGCTTTGTTAGGCCAAAGCATCCAAGATATATCCACAAGACTAGATTTTCCAGATCGGAAACCTAAGCTAAGAATCCTCAAGTAGAATGGTGGAAGAGTAGATTGTGAAGAAGTGAGAATGAATAATAAATCTTTATTTTATATTATAATAATGAATGAAATTACCTTGTATATATATGAGTATCTCATCCTAAAGTCATTTGTAAATGTTATCTATGCTAGGTTGACCTTGTTGACCTAGCACATTTTTCGGTTAACTCACTAGGTCTGTGCTAAGTTGGTTAGGAGGATAACAAACCAAAAGAGATAAAATATCTTGAAACTACACTAGGTTGACCAAGTCAACCTAGTTTATTGAATAGGTCAAAATGGTGCCAAGAAAGGAGAAGGATACAAAGAGGAAAAGACTATAGGAATGTGCAAGGGAGGAGAAATAACTTAGAAAAAGGTTTTAGGAACCAGATGGATTGGAAATAATGTGTAAATAAGGGACAAAAATATTTTAAAGAACCAAGGTTTACCCACCCCTTTCCCAGTGTAATCATTAAGGTATACACTTAGATTATGTTACGATGGATTCTTGTAAGATGTAAAGCATCAGTATTTGATAAAATTTGAATATATTATGTGTATATATATGCCCCACTCAAAGCTCATCACATGTCACTAAGGTGTAATAAGGGATAGTGATTTGATAAATAACATAAGGACACACATAATGTTGATGTTAAAAAAAGTTGTAATTCTTTAAAAAGCATAAAATAACTGAACGTAAATGATAGAAAAGTAAAATTAAATAAAACGTAAGTAACTAAAAAGTAAAACTAATGCATACCTTGACTTACCTTTATCACAGAATGATTATCGGCTATGTTTTTAGTTCTAATTATGTAGGGTGCAAAGACTTCTTTCAACAAACCCAAGAATAGAAAACTAAGGAGAAAAACAAATGCAAGAAAAGCTAAGATAGATGGTGCTATGTAGATGAAACGTACATGAGAATTTTGCAAGATAGGTGACAAATGCTATGTTAGACCAAATGACCAAGTCAAACAAGATTAAACTGGGTAACCAAAAATTGAAGGTTACTAAAACCAAAAAAATCAAACAAGTAAACCTCAAGTAAGAAAAGGAAAACTCACCAATTCAAACCAAGAAACCAAGGATACATGTCGAATAAGATGCTAAAAATATGAATCAATGTAAATCCAAATGGGTAAAATAAAATAAAAAGGGTAAAAAAAACAATGATGAGTGGGAAGTAACAATCCACATCTCAATCATCAATGGAAAAATGGAATGTATAAAACAGAAAACAATATTAATGAGTGAGTAGTAACAATCCACATCTCACTCAAAAATGGAAAAAAAATTAAACTCAAGTGTCCACAATAGTAGGACATCAAAATCATGATAAATGGGAAAAGGAAAGTAAATTAAGTTTAGTAAATATAAATCATGGTGTAAATAAAGTGATCTATAGGTGCTCAAACATGTTGTTTTGAGTCTAAAGATAGATAAAGCTGAAACAAAGTAGTGCTATCATGGTTTTAGGAAATCAAGAAAAAGGAATTTAAATAATAGGGAAAATAGATTTGGAATCACAATTTTGATATCAAGGGGAGAGATGAAAGGGGTGGAGGGGAGAATGAAGGAAAAACCAAGGTAGAGAAACTCTTTATTGAAGTCAAGAAAATTAAATTTGGTTTGTCAAAACAAAAAGACTGACGAACTTAAGGACTCTAAAGAACTTCTTTTAGCGACACAAGTCTTAGGTCAATAAATGGAGTACATAGAGCATCCCATGAAGGTTATGTGCATGAAAATTAAAATAGACCTACCTCCCCATGACGTGTTCCCTGATCTTCAAGACCCCTTATAGAGCCATTGGTCTACTACAAAGATTAGGTATTTGTATGAGAAATTAGGTAGCACCATATATATTTTTTAATTCCCCTATTCTAATCTACTAGACTACCACACCCCAAAGGACGTCGGCTCTATATGAAGTTGATTGTGGATTTTGAGATTCGATTAGAGATAGGATATGTGCTTGTAATCACATTTTTTGGTGTAAATTTGACTTTTGAAATTTGTATGTTGCCTTTTAGATATCATTTCCTTTTATTTCAAATGATTTGGCTTTTAACTTTCTTGATGGATTTTTTAAGATTCTTCTTCCATATAGATTTGGAAAATCAAATATGGGTTCTAAAGATGACTTTCATTTGAAAAATTTGGGACAAGGTTTCTAAGAGAGAGATCATCAAAAAGCATGGGGTCTAAGAGTCTCATAAATCCAGGTGAAATAAAAGTGCTATCTTGACTTTGACCTTATTTTATCTAATGTAGAAGTGAAAAGAATGGGAAATCAAGAGGAATGACACATGAAACAATTCAAATTACTTTAGATTATAAAAAATGTGACAAAGGGGAAAAAGAGGGATAAAATGACAATAAAAGTGTGATTTCTTATCATAAGACTGAGGGAAATGGAGGAAAACATGCTAACATAGATTTTTTGTGCAAATTTTATCTAACAAAAGAATCAAAAGGGAAACTTGAGATCATGGATCAATAATAACATGAAAATAATGGTAATTTTATGAGGAGGGTCAAGTATTATCCATGGTCTTAAAAAGCAACTCATAAAAGAGAAACCCACAAGGGTGATGGTAGGAAAGAGATAAATAAAGTGAGAGAGCTTTCTCACAAAGCAACTAACAAATAAAAAGCCAAAGTATGCCAAAATCTCATTGGAAAATAGCAAAAGGAGAAAGAAAATAAGTAAAATATGGTTGTTTTGTGAGGGATGTCAGATTCTATCTATGGTCTTACAAATAAACTCACAAAATAAAACCCAAGGGGTACAAAAAATAGAAGAAAATGCAAGAAGATAGAGAAAACTATGGTACATCAAGAAACCAAAAGACCAAAAAGGAGGACTAAAGGTTGTAAAAGGAAGTAAATTGTTTTAGAGGGAGACATCTATGCTTAAGTAACCTACAAAAAGTGTTAGATAGATATAGATAGAAAGCATGACAAGAAGTAAATGTTTAAGCAAAGTACTTTTTAAAGAATTGAGTGTTGGTGTGCTCCTTGAAAACATGGCCTTCATTGGTTTGAAAGTGGTAAGTACTTGGATTAAGGATATTTTTAAATAAGTATGGGTCCCACCATTTTTGGGTATATTTACCTTCTTTATCATGTGTTTAGTATAATTTAAGGACAAGATCACCAACATTAAAAGTGTGGACTTTAACATGTTTGTTATGTTATTGGGAAATGTGAACCTTATATTGGTAGTTATGGTGTAAGGTAGAGAGATGACATTCATCAAGAAGATCAAGGGCATGAATGTGAGCCTCATGCAGTTCTTCATCAGGAATGATGCCATGAAGAGACATGTGAAGAGAAGGAAGTTCAACTTTAAGAGGAAGAACTGACTAAGAAACATAGACTAGAGAAAATGGAGTTGCTTGAGTGGTAGTAAGAATTCTAGTTCGATAGGCCCAAAGGGTCGGAAAAATATGAAGATGCCAATCAATTTAGGTTTCAAATTTTTTTTTTTAATAATTTTATTGAGACTTTTGTTACTGGACTCCGCTTGACTATTTCACTATGGATGATAAGGAGTGAAAAACTTGTGATTGATTTTGAATTTGGTATAAATTTGTTTAGCATGCTTATTTTTGAAATTACCACCATTTTTATAAATGATGGTGTGAGGAACACGAAAATGGAAAATTATTTGGTTTAGAATTAATTTAGATATAGTAGGACTGGTGACATTGATAAGGGGTATGGCTTCAAACCACTTTGAAAAGTACTCGTTAGAGGTGATAATAAAGATGTGCCCATCTTGGGAGTGAAGAAGTTTACCAATGTGATAAAATCCCCATGTAAAAAATAGACAAGGATATTTGATAGTTTGAAGTTCAGCTGGTGGTGAATGAATGAGATTGTCATGAAGCTAACAAGCATTACACTTTTTATCATATTCAATAGCATATTTTTCTAGACTAGGCCAATAGTAACCCATATATATGCATTTATGGGTTGTAGCATGTATGTTATAGTGGCCATCATAAATTCCCCCATGTGTTTGTTCAAGTAGAGGAGGGACCTCATCTTGCATGACACAATGGAGCAAGTTACCTTAATACCAAAGGTAATTATCATTGTAATCACATGGGGGCAAAGGTAAGTTGACACAAAGATATGGAAATAATCTTTAAGATAAATTTATTGATTAAGACCTTCAATGTAAAAGATATTATCATCTAGAATGTTATCTTGAAGAGAATAACTAGCTGAAATAGGAACTGTGGTAAGTTCATTAGCTATGACTTTTCCTTTGATAGCTTTTTATGTGATGATGCGAAGATTTAACTCCATAAGTAAGACCATCCACTTGCCAATTCTATCTCTTGAAAGAAATGCTTTGGAGAAGAAATGATGAAGGGGGTTAGAATGAACAATGATATAAGTGGTTTGGTAAAGCATGTAGTGATGAAGCTTTTCAGCTACAAAATATATATCAAGGCAATCACACTCAGCTTTGGGATAATGTGTTTCATAATCAATGAGGCCTCAACTAATATAGTAGATGGCATACTCTTTTCTAGTATCATCTTGTTGGACAAGCATTACCCCAATTGAAAGAGGAGTGGGATAAGTATAGAGAATTAATGGTTTATCATTGGAAGGAATACAAAGTATAGGTGGATGAAGTAATGAATCTTTCATATTTTTAAATTATTTTTGACATAGATCCATCCATTCTAAAGTTGTACCTTTATTAATAAAGGAATTAACAAAGTGAATTTGATAATCCATCTCAGGAATGAATCGTCTAATTGCCCCAAGTTTGACTAAATAGGTATGAATATCAGGAATAGAATGAAGAATAGACATGTTGATAATAGCATTCATCTTGGCTAGATTAACATCAATGCCACATAGAGAGACTAAGAATCCTAATAATTTGCTTGATCTAACTCCAAAGACACATTCGAAAGGATTAATTCAAACTATATATTTGATGAGACAGTCAAAGATGATGGCAAGATCAAAAATATGATTTTTATAGTGGTTGGATTTGGCAATAAGATCATCCACATATGTTTCAATAATTTTATGGATGAGGTCATGAAAGATATGAGTCGTTGCACATTGGTAAGTGGCCCCAGCATTTTTGAGACCGAAGGGAATTCTAACATAACAATAGGTGCCCCATTATATGGTTAAATTAGTCTTATGTTGGTCCTCAGGAGCTATATGAATCTGATTATATCACTAAGAGCCATCCATAAGAGATAACATTTCATATCCAACTATGGAATCAACAATGGCATCTATTTAAGGCAAAAGAAAGTTGTCTTTAGGAAAACAAGATTAAGATTGTGGAAATCAATGCAAATACAAATGACCATAGTGACCTTTTCCCAAATAGGAACAATGTTAAAAACCCATTTAGAAAAATCCACTAGTTTAATAAGTTTAGCATCAAGTAGTTTTATGATTTACTTATGGCATAAGTTGATAACTTTATGAGGAAATTTGTGTTGATTTTGATGCACAGCTTTGGCATCAGGATAGGTAATGATGTTATGGACCACTATTCTAGGGTTAATACCAGACATGTCTTGGTAAGACCAAGTAAATGCCTCTTGATACTTAACAAAAAATAATCTGAAATTATCATGTTCAGAGGGTGAAAGATCTTTGGAAACTATGATCGATCAAGGGCACGAGGGAGTACCATATTCGATATAAGTTGTTTTTCAATAAGCATGGTATTACCATCTTGAAAGTGGTATGGTTCATTGGGTAAGGATGAAATTTAATTAGTTTTGGGATCAATGATAGTGACAAAATTATTGAAGTGAGGAGTTTTAGTTTCAAAATTTCCAAGTTTATGATGTTGTTGGGGGAGTTGAGGTTCCCAAGCATAAAGTAAATAAAGAATAGCTTCATCACTAGGCAAAGTAGGAAGAGGACCACAATACTCAACATCTACTTTTAGATCTAAAATTTGGATACAATGGTGATCATATTCAAAATGTATTTGATGGACATTGCTTGCCTTGGAATCAAGTGTGATTTTAGGATTAGAAGAAGTAGATGGAGTGTTGATGGGTTCTTTGATGGGAGAAGGATTAGATTAAATGAAAGTATCCAAAAGAGGTAAAGAAGATGAAAGTACTTCTAGAGCTTCAGAAGGTCTGATTTGCTTTACCACCAAAGGAGAATTGATAAGAGGAGGATTAATAGGAAGCACATAACCCTCAGGTTTTAAGTTATCATCTACAAAAATTATATTCACATCCTGATTGAAAGCATGAATTTGGGCTAAGGTCTTTTGATAATGATATACATCCAACTCTATAGATTGAGCTTGGGATATGATATAGTTGTCATTGTATGTGGGAGAAATTTTTCATGTTTGAGATTCAAGAGGATATTCAGAATGAAAAATCCCAAGATTATTGAATGTTTGAGGAGACATAGTGAGAGGATCTTGAAACAATCTATCCAATCCAAAATCATTGCAAGTAAAATCATATTTAGGTAAATATGGTTCTTTATCATTACATGGCAAGGGGAAATTGGTAATCTCATCCATGAGAGGAATGGTATGATCCATTGGAAAAAAATAAGGAGGAAGCCACTCCAAAATATATTGAGGTAATTTGGTGGTGTTGCAAGTATGTTTTAATTCATTGGGTGGTTCATCATCATCAAAATCTTCAAGAGTGACATGTAAATCAGGATTCATATTGATAAACTTAGGTAAAAGAGCATTATTAATTTTAGTGATCATAGGAACATAATATTTGCATTTAATATTAAGTGATTAAATACTCCATGGGTTGGGATCAACTTCATGCTAATAGCATTTTTTTATGTATAAATTTAATGCATTGACTGCTAAAAGAAGCAATGGCCCTCATTCGATGAGTTTGTGGACAAAGAAGGAGTATGCTATAAGATATAGTAAGATCAAGAACCATGAGTTTGGTCAAAATGGTCTTAAGACCAATGGTTAAAATAAGCCATATACAACTAAGTGGCGTTTGATTAGTCTTGTCAAAATCATGACAAGTAAGATGAGTTTGTTTAAGATGACCTTTGTTATGTTGTAGAAGCTATAAAGAGGTCAGATTAATACTAGAACCCTCATCAACTAGAACTTTTTGAATAAGGGTGGTATTAGTGGCTATTTTGATGAAGAGAGGTGGACCATCAACATGAAATAGGATTTCATCATTAATCATGTCCTCATTAAGGAATTCAATGGAAGGCTTGGAAGAGGGACACATAGATTCAATGGTATTAATTTTAGTTGGTTGATAATCAATATAAGGTGGTTCTTCATCTAAAGAAGATGGATCTTTGATCTCTTGGATTTGTTACATAAGGCATTTACAATGATAAGTTGAAGTGCGAACCAACTCCATAAGAGAGATATTAAATGGCATAGAGTTAAGTTATTCAAGAAAATTCCAATGAGATTTAGGAGAAGAGCCACGAGGTTTAGCATACAAATTAGCCTTTGGAGGAATAGATTTGGTTGGAAGATCAGAAGTAGGATGTTGTTCCTCAAGTGCTTGTGATTAAGTATTGATGGTGGTAGTATCTTTAATCAATTGTTCCTCCAAAGAAGATTTTTTAGGCTTGGTAATAGGATCTTTGTGAGTTAGTTTTTGATGGTATTTAACCTTAGCTATATTGACATATTGAGAGTTGTTAAAGTATTGGTCATAATTGGTATTAATTGCACAAAAATCCTAAGTTGATTGATTATAGGAAGAATATTTTTGGTTATTATGTGTAGAAGCTTTAGAGGATTATCATTTTTGAGAAGCATTAGTGTATTCTTGATGATGATTTTTTTATCATATTTTCATGGTCAAATGAATCACAAAGCATGTAAGAAATAACACACTTAGAAATCCCTCTACAAGATTCGTGAGAATGCCCAATGGTAGCATGAAACCAATGAAAGAGGTTGGGATCATACCACTTAGGAGGAGCATTTGGATATATGAAAGGTTTAGAGGGTTGTAAAAATTATCTTTTTTGGCAAATCCTGGTTTGGTTTGAGAAGTGTTACTAGTGATAGAATTGGATCTTTGAAAAGATCTTTTAAGAAGTTTAGAACTAGGTTCAAATTACTTCATAAGAAATTCCTTCCATTTATATTAGTCAAGAGCTTCATTAAGAGTTTGAGGAGTAAAGGTTCAAACCTTGTATTGAAAAGTGGGAGGTAAAGTGGTGATAAAGAGTTTGAATAGGTTATCATCAAACATATTATGAATGAATTTATGAGATAATGATTTCCATCTCTTAATAAAGTCATGAGCCAATTCGTTATAAGATTGTTTAGCATTTATGAAATGGCTAAGACAATTTTTAGGATAATCATTGTGTTGAAACTCTTTAACTAAAAGATTTACCAAATCTTCAAGTTGACAAATAGAATGTTGGGGTAATTGATTATAACATTCTAATACATCACCAGTGAAATTTTTAACTAGTATTTTAGTAGTATAAAATGTATTAGTTTGGATCCACTCTTTGTAGAGATTACCAAAGGATTTAAGAAATTAGATAGAGTCTTTAGTCCCATAATATTTGATAGTTGGTGATATGTTATCAATGTCAATAGATACAATGAAGGGAGATAAAGGCTAATTTTGAATGGTTTAAAGCATCTTTTTATTCATTATTGGTTGAGGAATAACATTACCTAAGGCATCTCTAAGAGGTAGAGGAATGTAGTTAGGATTATCTTGAGGATGCATGATTGGAGGTTGATTAGCCACATTGATCAAGTGTTGTTGAAGTTACATCATTCGATTGGTATTAGAGTTTTGCATAATTTTCATTTCTTTAATCACCTAGGATAATAATTGGGTTGTATTAGGTGGTGGGTTGGTGTTATAAGGAGAACTCCTTGAATTGGTGCTAGGGGGAGTATTATTAGAAGGGTTGTTAATGGGTTTGTTAAGTAAACTCATGTCAATCACTCCCACATTAGTTTGAATATTTTGAGAGGTTTTTTGGTAGGTGTAGAAAGGGTTGGATTCATCAACTTCATCTTGAGGTGTTATTTGAACAATGTTATAATTTGTAGATGAAGGAGGAGAAGAAATATCCCAAGAGTGATGGTGTTCTTGGGAGGAAAAGAAAGGGAAAAATGAACATCCCATATAAGATCTAAATGGATTAAGACTATATAAAAGGATTCTGATAGGAGACCTGATTCTAACTAAAGGGAAATGAATAGAATCCAAATTGGAAGAGGTGAAGAATTAGGTTGATAAATAAGGAAATCAAGAAATAGAACTATGTTAACCAGGTTAGCCTAGTGTAAAAATAGGACCTATAGACTGTACTAGGTCAACCAGGTCAACCTAGCACAGTGAACAAGGGTATAAAATAGGGTCTATGATAGTACAGGGTTGACTAGGTCAACCTAGTACAGAAGATAAGGAAAAATAAAAGATTAACGATAAGATGGGAAATAGAATAAGATGATTTTATGGCTAATCTAGGATAGTGGATGCTGAAACTAAATAAATAGTCAATTGAATTGACATTGGCCAATTCAATTGATGCACACAAAGCAAAACCTTGCAATAATGCTAGTTAATGTAAGTTCTTGCACACACAATTGAGCATAGAGCAAGCAAACAACTTAGAAAGTAGGGATAGCTATTTGATCAACCTAGAATGTTAATTATATTATTAAGAATTATTTTAAATGATAGGGAGTTAGTTTTAAGCAAGGTACCATATAGCAATCTATGGATGGTTTTAGGTGAGTTTAAGATGAAAGGGATTGTAGTGGCAATGATAAATACTTGGTATTGGGGCCTACCCCGTCACTTCATACACCACAATAATAAGGTGGTTGGGTGCTTAGCCAGAACATACCATTAACCATGATTTATACTTGATCAGAGCATCAAGTCAGCTTCCTTCTTGGTGATGAAATCTATGTAGGTTGGTCTGGGTAGTCAAATGTTAGAATATTTGTTGATGTTATGTGATTTGGCTATATATGCACAAAATAGAAATAATAAAACCAATTTTTTAATTAAAACCCTCCTAATTAGACTATATGAACTATTCTAAGCATGAAAATAATTGAAAGAAAAGTTGTGATTAACATACAAGGTGAATTCTAACTTTAAAATAATGTATAATGAAAACACTATATACACAACATACAAAACTAGGTCGAAAAGGTCAAGCTAGTACTGTTAAAGATATGGTCTAGAAAACCTACTAAGTCAACCAAGCTGACATAGTTGTTTTAGATAACACATAAAACATAGAACTACGTCGACCAGGTCGATCTATCTGGGTGTGTAGCGGTAGTTTTGAAGACTGTAAACTTGAAAAGAAAGTATAGAATAGAAAGAGATAGAGAATAAGAGACTGACCTTGATGGTTCAGAGATAGAAATGAAAGAGATTATTGATCAGGAACCTTGGAGAAAATTGATCCAATCTACAAAACTGGGTCAAGCTGGTAGACTAAGCTATATAGGAACCTATTACAGAAGCTAGAAAAGTGTACTAGGTCAACCTAGTTGACCTAGTAGGCTAAACTAGAAGTCTAAAATTTGATAAAAACCTATATTAGGTCAAGTTGATTGATCTAGTTGCTTGTTTCTACACAAATAAAAATAAATTAGGTTGACAAAATTGAACCGGTATATCAAAATTTATGATATAAATGATGACAAAAAGAATGAAATAAGTGAAATAAATCTTGTAAGGGTTAGTTTCAAGTTGGGTTCACCAGAATGTAATGAAGGTGAAGCCAAAGTGAAACTAATTCTAAATAAGAAAGGAAACAAAAAATGGAAACATGAAGATAATCCAATCAGTGGTGGGATAGGATTCACATCAGGTTTACAAGAATGTATGCAATCAAAATTACATGATGTACATAAATTAATATTAAATCAGATAGGATAGATCACACCATAATCATCACTAATCTAAGCAGTACCCATCATCATCACTGGCATTTCTATCACCCTCATATTCTTGTGATGGTATTGGAAAATGAATTCTTTGCTACATTGCTTCATAGTATGTAAGCTCATCCAACACATGTTAAGGATCTAATTTAGGATTTGAATCCAGATAATTCCACAACTATAAACAATTATCATGAATATCATCCCACATTAAAAGTTTAAATCTAATCACAAGGTGATATGTATGAAATAATCTTTTTGGCAAGAATGCTTCATCACTAGTTCTATCAAAGTATCTGTCAACCCATCTTTTCGTCATGGGATTCAAAGATATTTCATGTAGCAAAATCATTAATTCTGATAAGAGATTCAACTTCAAAATTATATCCAACATTTCCATTTGATAACATGACCAATTTCCTTTTAACAACTCCAAATTAAAAGCATTATTAGTATTCCACCAAATCCTGGTAATACAATTTGCATGAGTAGCCCAAGAAGGTGGTAGCCAATAAATTTTTTTATTCAATTTGATTGAAACTTGATCAAAATATCTTCTTGTTACATCTCTGAGTTAAATTAGATAATTCCATAAGTGATTGGAATGCCACATGGAGAGAGGTTATGAAAGCACTGACATACTACAAACAAACACACAAACTCCACAAAAAAAATTATATATAGGATCTATTGTATCTTACACAATAGATTCTTTAACAGAGTGATTGTTGATCACCCAATCAATTTTTTATAAATTGCCAAAAAATTCAATCATTATCATTATAAAAGATTAACTTTATAAATATATTTATAAGAATGTAGTTGTGAAATATGTATCAATTATTTTTATAAAGGTCGAGTAAGAATACCATACAGACTACATAGGCAGGAGGATCTTCTTCAATGTAAAAACACCTCTGACATAAACATTATATTCTAAAGTGGTGTCATACAAATATAACAATCCAATATGATAAATATCATATTAACATTCAAATTTTATAGAAGGGCCACAAAAAGGTGATGTTGCAAGAGAGTTACAAAGACTCATATGGGTATGTTATTGTATGCACAACCATGGATGTTGAGGCAATCAAAAGTGAGGGTCAATATTCCACCCATATTCTTCCTCCTTCTTGATTATTAAGATAGTGATGGTGAGCATGCCATTGTTTGACAAGTCAACAAGGATTAGTGAACACCGATGAAGACTGATGAGATGACACCAACACACACGTCATTAGTGCATATTGGTTAAACACACCCCAGAATTTATTAATCCATTCATTAGATATATTATTTTTGAAGGATATATATTAGTCAATGGAATATAAAGTTGCTCTATATAAGACATTATGAAATAATTTATTCAAAGAAATTTGATGATCCAATTTTTAAAGGAAAGGAAAAAGAAAGCATCTGAGTATGATAATATCGGAGATACTTAACTTTATTGTATTTTTATTGTTGTTGACAACACAACTTCAATAAATTGTACAAATCCAAACATATATAGCTTAATAATTTTACAATTTAAACACGTAATAAAAAATTAATAATTCTTTAACTTAAAAATATAATAAAAAATGATTTGCTTCCCAACTTTCAACCAAATAGAGATTTGAGAGTCCACTTATTTAAAAGTTGATCTTTGTTTGTTTTAACCATTTAGAACTTGTCATAATTAAAAGGTTAAATACTAATGAAGCAAATAGTATTAAGAGGTTGTTTCTTAATACACTAAAGTTAAA
This sequence comes from Torreya grandis, assembly GCA_037957365.1. Classification (NCBI taxonomy): domain Eukaryota; kingdom Viridiplantae; phylum Streptophyta; class Pinopsida; order Cupressales; family Taxaceae; genus Torreya; species Torreya grandis. Next base: position 4,391,054 of record JARHVA010000425.1, on the reverse strand, counting down.
ACACTAAGGTTTTTTAATAATAGAATATATATGACACTAATGAAACAAACACAATGAACAATTAAAATCCAACATAAAACTAAGACTGAGTATGAGCATGTAAAATTTAAAACACTAATAAAACAAACAGTATTCATAGCTTTATAGTTTTCCAAGGTGTAAACCAGAAGCAACATGTGTGAGTGATTGTTTAAAAGTTAAAACACTAAAGTAATGGAAAAAGATGAACATATTAAAGATATAGGAGTAGGAGATTCAACATTCATTTGGAACGGTATCAATTGTCAGACTAAGAAAATAGTAGATATGAAGGCAATGAAGTATATTCCTTTTTTGAGAGGGAAGAAACAAAATAAATAGAATGATTAAACAATTAAACCACCCAAATATTGTAAAAGCAATCATTGATCATTAACTTATTATTATTATTATTATTATTATTATTATTATTATTATTATTATTATTATTAACTCTTTTTGAAAAAAAATTAAAAAATATTAAAATGATAATATCAATTTTGTTAATTGAAAAAATATTAATAATGAAAATATTATAATGATAATATTTTTTATTTAAGAGAACCTTTTAAATTTATAAGAAACAGTGTTACCTAAAAAATCAACTACCAATGATGAAAGAAACTCAAATACGAAACCTCATAAATATAAAATAATATTAACTTATAATATATAAAAACTATCTATCTATATATACCCACTAACAAGGAGATGTTTCATTATACAGTGATCGATTGACAAAGATAAAGTTTTATGTAATTTGACACTGTGACAAGAATGATTCCAATACTTGGAACATCTAACACGATAATTTTTTTAAGTTTCCTTGGTTGCCATTTTATTAGCATAAATACATTTAGATTGAAGAAACGCGTCTTATATAAATTATAAGATAATTAAAATCGTTCACGGGTCAGTTGTTTTTTAATAAACACCATTTTCATATTAATATGAAAAAATTCTACAGGAAGTTACATATCAAAATCTACATCTATATTTATTTCCGCCTTTCACCATTTTATAATCCAATAAATCCAAACAAAATCAACATAAATTAAAAAGCGAGACAAATATTTCTATGATTCAATAAAATTATTAATAAAATAAAACAATAATGGAATAACAAATTAAACATTAGTATGATACATATCTCATTAATATGATACATATGTGGTTTTGAACGAATGGTTATTTTGTTTTAAGTAAACAAGGGTTAAACCTCATTTGAACCTTTTTAATGTTTTTAGTCTCGTTTTTATGAAATATCTTTGATTAAACAAAATATTTCAATTTAATTAAATGTTAAGAAATTTAAAAAAAAAATCTTATCATTAAATATGTTATTTTGAAGTGGATTAAATTTGATAGTTATATGGATGTATTTATATTTTTATTGTAAAATACAATCAATATTTTTTAAAGACCATATTAAATATAAAGTACAATTTTAAATATTTTATCAAAAATAACAAAAGATTATACTAAATATATTCGTTGTCTTTAATGTTTCCTCTAAATATTATGAATTGTAATAGTATTTAAAAGATAATGCTAAATAAATAATTGACATCAACAAATTTCATGATAAATAATGTGAACGTCAAATTTAGTTCCTCGAAATAATTAACTCTCTTATAAATTAGTAGGCACATTTTTTTAAAAACTTAATAAATATTTTCAAATATAAAAGGCCTTATTACATATATAATTTAAATTACATGAATTAATATAAATTAATTATATATAAAGAAAGAAGTGCTCATTTACAAGATAATTAGTCATTTTCATTTACATCTATGTCGCAACTCTAACTCTGAGTATAACATAAAATATGACATCAAAAAATTTGTAACAAGATTATATCACAAACAATAAAAATACTCCTCAAACATTTTTGAAAAATAGTCTTTGCATAAAACTAAAACAATTCATAATAAAATTTTAAGAATTTAATTGAATAATTATATGATTATATTTATATTTTTTAAATATAAAATATAAATAATATTATTAATATATTACATTAAATATAAAATGAAATTTTAAATAAATTATCAAAAACTTTAAAAATTATAAAAAAATATACTAATTAATTTTTTGAATAAATTAAAATAACGTTTAAAAGGTTTAAAAGGCAATGTTTGAATCTACAATCATCATCTAAAGTTTAGAGATACCATTTCTTAATTAGTAGCCTAACGCATTATGTGGATTTAATGGAGGAAGTAGCGGGCTCGAAATGATGATAACGCAAGGTTGCTTTTAACGAAGCACATATATCCTCCACGTGGCGTTCGAAGAGCACACCAATTAGTTTCAGTTGAAAAAACAATAAAAGACAAACATATATGGTCCATTGGAAGGAAATTAGACATTTCAAAAATATATATTTACACAAATATTTATACTCTTATCGGTGGATATATTCTAGAAACTATCAATAAGTTCCTTTACCTACGTTGAAAATCGTTTGATGGAAAATAGACATAACTTATATGATGCCAAGCAACATGAGAGTCAATAAAGGAAAAACAATAATTCAACTGAGGGGAAAATGCTTAAAACTTTCGCTTCTTAGAGCTTACAATAATTAAATAAATTCAACCACGGAGGGGAAAATGGTTTTTCCTATCCGTAGCAAGCTTAAAATTTTCATTTGTTAAAAAAAATTATAAATAAAAAATTTTAGGTATTTTCAACCAAATAAATTCAACCACGGAGGGGAAAATGGTTTTTCCTATCCGTAGCAAGCTTAAAATTTTCATTTGTTATAAAAAATTATAAATAAAAAATTTTAGGTATTTTAGTGTGTAATTATATTTATAAGTTAATTGATTCTAAATTTGATATTATATTTTATTTTTATTTTTATATATTTTTTATATAAAAGAATTTTGATGGTTATATATTTCCCAAAAATTTAAATAATGAAATCTAAGTTATGCTTTGTATTTAATATTTTAAAAGATAAAATAAAATAGTAATATTAATATTTACAAAAGGTTAAAATCATTTCATAGAATTGAAAAAATATAAAGTACAGTAAGAAATATAAGAAATAAGCAATAGAAATAATAATGAAATAAACTAAAATAATTAAAAAGTATACGTAACTAAGAAAATATGTGAAAAAAAAATCGCGTTTTCTATGTCTCACTTATCGCACTATATTTACAACCATATCAGTAGATCACATTTTGTTCAATCTTTTTTAAAAAAAAATGTAGATAAATGAAGTGGAACTCCAAATACTAATCATTAATCATTGTAAAAGTAAAGTCTCTTCCCAAATATTGGAAGAGCGCAACCATCTCTTGAAAGAAGATCACTAAACATCTATGATCCTTGTAAAAAGAACATTCAAATTGAAAATGATCGTTAATTTAAGATATAAAGAACAAATTTAACTATTACAATATCCTTAAAAAATATGGTGATATGTTTCTATATAAAATCGATATGAAAAAAATCTAAATTATACATAAAAATTCAAACTTAAAAGATAAGTGAATCCATGTGTAACCTAATAGTTTGATGAGCCCATCCTCAAAGTATATTTAAGGAGTAGACAAAGTTTATGAAGTGTTCAATTGTTTCGAGCAAGGTATCCTAGAGATATGGGGAAACTTTTATATAGGTTCTATAATTATTTCTAATTCTACCTTTTTTCCCTTCAATAATTATGGGTGAATAAATGAGGAGTTTGTTAAATATGATTTAATAACTTTTTTTTTTCAAATTTAATTATTTATTATTTTAATTTTTTTTGTTACCCTCTAGAAAAATTACTAATGAGGAATATTATAAATATGAATTCATAACCCTATCTTCTTAAACACTTAAAATGACTGTCACATATTTATTAATTATAAGTTTAAGTTTTATTATTATAGGGTGCAGTGTGTTTGTAGATCATTAGTTTAAATTAGGAACTATATTTTTTTTTTTTTGTTTTATGTTCTCTTTCTCTTGTGTCCCCCTAAAATTTTATCTCACCATTCTTCTCCTCTCTCCTTACTCTTTGCCTCGTCTATTTATGGGGATTTTTTTAGAAACAATAGTGTACATTTATAAAAGTATGGAATATTTTAACACATTGGAATCCCCTAGGGATTTTTCATCCCATCTTTTTAAATTTTTTTCCCATGATGCATTGCCTTGCACACCTACAAGGTCCTATTTTGAACTCAATAAATATATAAATATGTGTGCATTAATTCATTTACAATAATGAAGTGATAGATGAAATCAATACAAGCATATAAGAAGGCATCTAACAAACTATGCAAATATTAAAAGAATATAGCATTCAATCCTACATTCTATTTAATATTTTGCAAAAAAATAAGCATTTTTCATAGAATTATAAATCATTGTATTGATACATTTGCATTGTATTAAACTATCTAGTTGAATTGCATTTTACTTGGTGTGTTGATATTGATATTATATACCATTGAGAGGCTTGATAAGTATACATTTTTTAAAACCCATACTAACCCTAAGGATAAGTATAAGTTGAAAAAAAAATCATTTTCTTTAACCTTCATATGTTCACTATTTTCACATTATTAGGGTTTGAAGGAAAAGATAAATTTCCTAGAGATCTACATGATGATTTATAATACTATGTGAGGATTTTGGATCTCCAAACCTGATAAACACATTCATAAAATCAATTTTTTATCTTTTTTTTTTTTTTTTACAATCATCATGTCTACAATTATATTAACTAAAAATGTGGACTTTATAATTATGGGTAGTTGGTCCAATCCCCATGAGTTCCCTTTGCTCTCACTACTAATCTAGATTGAATGTATGCAAACAAGTTAGTCTATATTTTTGGTTGATGAAAGATGGATTGGTCTCCCAAATTTTCTTATTTAACATTTTGATAGATGTTAAATTATTTATACTTACGCTATCAACCATAACATTATAACACTTAACCTTTATTTTATGCTCTTCATTATGAAAATTTGTACAAATGGCTTACTTCTTCCTTCTTATTTTTGACCTTCAAGAATATTCTGTTCACTGAAAAATAATATCCTTGTTTATTCTTCTCAACATGTTCAGATGATGGTAAGTTTTTTTTAACTTGCATGCAACTTGTGTATTACCTTTGATTATTCTTATCTCACCATCATAGTATTATGCTCAGACTCAAAATCATGATAACAAACTTATTCACATCTGAAGCACATTATACTTAATGAGTTCCCTCTTCCTATTCAATAGGTGTCTCACTTTCTTGTAAGTTAATTTGACACTTGAGAAGTTCTAGATTTTTCCTCATTCCACTACTAGTGGTTTTCATTAGATGGTTCAATTTGTTATGAAATTTATTTTGAATAAGTTAATATAACAACAAAAATATAACCAATATGTACTAAACGGAAAGATTTAAAAAAAAAATGTTGAAAATGAGAGAATCTCACTACAAATTTTCATTAGCATCTTCATTTTGGAAACCTCCTTTGAGTACATCTAAATAAAAACTATCCAATAAAGGAAATTTCTTATTACACAGTCCTTATATTTAAGCAATTATACTAAATTCAACTAATACCTCCCATATGAGTGGGATAATTTAAAAAAAACAAATTGTATGACTTACAATGCATATTCATACAATATTTTATTAATAATACAAAATACAAACTATAAGAGTTAGGATGAAGGGGTCTTAAGATGCCCTCCTACTTAAAATAGTTTGGTCATCAAAGCTTGATATGAGGAAATTGCTTTTGTAATTAGAGTAAGCATTCTAATGTCAAATATTTTGGTGGAAATCCATTCCAATACACCAAAATCTTGATGGTAGTATGATTATAAAGCTCATATGAATGCCTATCAAGGATAGACTCAAGCTCTAGGAGTATAGAGCCTTCAATGTCAAGATATGAGAGTGTCCTTTAGGTCTAAACATGATAACTAATGACTGTATTCAAACATGATACATGGAAACATGGATGGATCTTGGAGAAGGAGGGAAGATCCAACTTGTACAATGCAAGACCAATCTTATATATCACTTTATAAGGACCATAAAAATTTGGTACAAGTTGATAATGGGCATTCACATAAAAAGGGGACTACTTATAAGGTTGGAGTTGGAGGGGGAAAATGTCACTAATATAAATATATTATTTTGAGTGGTTTTTATCAATTCATTGCTTCATGAAGTTCTATGATAGATGGAGGATATCGTGGAGGATATTGTTTAGAGTTTAAAGGATAATTGCATGTGTGTAGATTTCATCATCAACTACATATACCTTGGAGCTTCCTTGAAGGTATGTCTAAAGAGAAGATGGTGGATGACCATAAACAAACTCATATGGGTACATATTTATGTAGTGTGGTATGTATATCTGTATCACCATTCAACATGTGGTAACCATTTAACCTAGTGAGTCTATTGATCATATGAAAAATAACATAGATATATAACTAGGAATGTTTTGATAATTTTTGTTTAAAAATAAATTTGTGGATGGTAGGTAGAACTCATTTTAGGTTGTGTGATTTAGTGGTGGAAATTTTTATTCCAAAAGGGAAATGTAAAATTGGAGTCATAATCACACACAAATGAGTCAAGTAACCCATGGAGGCTACCAATATGATTGATAAGGGGTTGAGGAATAATGTAGGAAATAAAAAGATGGCCAACAGTGAAAAAAGGAAATACTTAGAGAACAAATCCACCACCACAATAATCATATATTTCCTACTTTAATTGGCTAATCTCTCAAAAAAATCTATTGAAATATCTGACGATACCCAAGTAGGGATTATTGGTGTAGGTTTTTATTCCATTTAATTATTTTTCCCTACATGTGTTTTTTAGCTTGTTTAGGTGTCACTTAGGTGTTATTAGGTCATTGGGAAGATAATTCCACATACATGAGGATGTTAGATCATGCCCATATTCCACTGAAATATGTACCTTTCCTAAATCTATTTTTAAAAATCTAATGCAATGTAATGCAATTATAAATTTAAGATTGTCTCAGTTTGATCTAGACTTATTACATAGTCAACAACAAAGTTTTGGTTCTCTTTGATTTCACATTCATAGGATTGCACACATGTTCAATTATTACTAGTCAAATCTTAAATGAATCTTTCATGGTATCAGAGTAAATGGTAAAATGACCACCATAATCTTGTATTATTATTTACTTAAAATATTGAGTAGGTTCACTATTTTGTATTCTCATGAATTTCTAATAGAAGAATTTCATAGATCTTTGTGTTCATCTATTGTCCTATTCTCTAATTAGTATTAGCATTGGCATTTGCATGTATATTTTATTGCATTGCTGTATAAGTTTTGCTACATATTTGAAGGTTTTGTTCATCTTCCTCACTGATATTTAACACTATTAGAGTGGTCAAAAATATATTTTAAATGGTGTTAAATCTACATAGGTGGGATATATCTATGAGCCATATCTCACATTTTAAAACCATAGTTTTGATAAAATCACCCAGTATTATTTCTTATGTCTTACATCTACATCTAAATTATATTGAAGGTGTTAAAATAGTTACCTTGATAGAAATAAGACAATTGATAGAGTATTTATAATGGATATATAAGTTAAAGTGAGTCTATAGAGTGAATATCTAGGTGAAATCATCCCATTCATTCTCTTGGTTTAAACTTGTAACTCATCATTTTTCATGCACTTAGCATCTTTACCATGCATTCTCTTCCTCCAACAGACCATTATATTTGTTTAGCTCCTCATATCCCTCCATGTGATTTCACACATATTGATCACTCTCCTATCCCTTCCCAATTTGGCCTACACCAATCAATCACCATCTTGGAGTATACCAACCATATTTTCAATAAAACAAGCTAGTTTGTGGTTTTGCTAGACCAATCAAGGTTTGGTGAAATCTAAAATCATGGATTTCAAAATTTCAAATTGTCAAGATTATTTTATAACCATTCGTATGAAGAATATTATGTTGTAAATTATTTTAATTAAGCCTTAGGTGGGGTAAATAGTCAAAGGGGCGGCAAATGATTTTATAAAAGTGACTTTGATCACTTTTCATGGTGATCGACCTTTGAAGGAGAGGTGAATGTTATAAATGTGGGGACCCCACTCTTTTGGTGGGTGATTTAGAGGTCACAGGAGGTAGAGATCATTATGGCATGGTGATATTTTTTGTCCATCATTATTTTTTATTAAAAAAAATATTATAGGGAGAATATTATTAAGGAGACTATTTTATTACTTGGTTACATACCTCGTATTTTCTCTAATCGAAGATGAAAGTTTAGGCATAGTTTTAGGTGGCCAAACCCCCTCACAAGTAAACTAGCTTTATTTTTCTCCTTCCCTGTTTGGTCCACATTTCCACTCTTATTCTCTACTCAAGGATCAATTATTAGCTGATATTGATGTCCTCTTATTATGTTTGTAAATCACATATATTTTTTGAAATTCATGCACTAATTGCTCTTGATGCATTTTCAGCTATGACTGACGTCTTTTAGATTGTGTGTTATATTTTTAACATTAGCGAGGTTTACCACTAATAATTTTGGGGGGTCTCATCTTAGATTTTGGTTCTTTTGTTTAATTTAATGTTCTCCATCCAAATTCAAAGAATTGTTTATTCTATAAAAATGGGATGTTGAATCATTGCCTATATAATGATTTACTACCCTATCTCTTTGGACTTGTTCTTAAGCCAAGTAACTAAGAATATAAACATAAATTATTTAAAAGTAATTACATAGTATATGAACTAATATGTATCACCATTTTGTGGATATTCTACATCATATTGAGTATAATGAATTATTTTTCATTGTTTGGACCTTCATCCAACTACTGTATGGAGACTTTGCTTCTTAATCTAAGAGTGATGCTTCTTTACTGGACTATTCACATGCGAATGATACTAATCCTTTAAGTCCATCAGATACCTCATCTATAGTTAAAAACTTTGAAATTCAAGCATTGGTAGATTCATCCTCTAGTATTCACACTGATATTTTGTCTTCCCCTATTACTACTAAAAAGTTTAGAGTTACTCCTTTGAGAGATTTTAGTGACTCTTTTCAATAGGATTATTTGTGTATTTTGTATTCATCTTGTTGGAAAAAAATTCTACCCAACATCTATTTTTTGTTTGTAGAGTCTCACATTTTAGATCTAGATGGCACCATTGAGGATACTTATCTTCTCTTTGATGATGACTATATTAGAATTTCATCTTATTATCTAGATGTAATGAGGGTAATTATAAACTCTCCTAATCTCTCTCCTTAATTTTATGTTTCTTTATTGATATCTTGTAAAGTTAGGCATGGGATTCATGATCAGAGGTTGGCACATTTGAGCATGAGCTTGGAGACTTTTGAGCATTTTCCTAAAATTTACATCATAATTCCTACCTACATTACACTTGAGTGGGAATTTAACAATTTGATAGCTCAAGGTCTCTTTATTTTGAAAGGAAGAGACATCATTTATTGTAGACATACCTACTATAGCATTCACCATGTGACATCCAATGCTTTCCTTCTCTCTCTTCTTTTTGGAGGAATACATTCATCATATTTTGTAGGCTATGGGGTGGTTATAAGTGGTTTTAGATTATAGTGGGTATTTCTCTCTCTCTCTCTCTCTCTCTCTCTCTCTCTCTCTCTCTCTCTCTCTCTCTCTCTCTCTCTCTCTCTCTCTCTCTCTCTCTCTCTCTCTCTTCTTATTTTATATCTTTTAGGGGAAATTTTTTCCTATGGCGTTTCTCTTTTTATCTATTTTATGAGAGTTGATTTGTACTTGGGTACCTGATTGGGCCTTATTGTTGGAACCCAATTCTTTTACTACCAACCTAATATATACTTAAGGGGGAGTGTTAGTCTTTATTTGTATTCCATTTAATGATTTTTATCTACACATGTTGTTTTCCTTACCTAAGTATCACTTCAATATTATTAGGTCATTGGGGAAGATATCCCAAATACATGAGGATGTTGGGTCAAACTTATCTTACACTTATATATGTACCTATCCTAAAGCTATTGTTGTCAATCTAATGTAATGAAATGAAATTCTTAATACAATATTTTCTCAATTTCATCGATCTTGATTTCTCCACAATGAAGTTCTGTGTTTCTTTCCTTTTATGTTCATAAGTTTACATACATGTGTTTGATTCTTACCAGAAACATATTATATAAATCTTTTTGAGATAGGAAAGAGTTGAAGAATGAATAGTGTGTAAAAAGTTTCCCTTTTTGTTGAACTTACACGTTTAAAATTCTACTTAAAACTATTTGGTGTCATGTTTAATTCCTTCTATAAAAAATTATACTGGATCCTTTTAATATTTTTAAAATTCAAAGTGGCTAGCTAATGGAGAGTCATGTTGTTAAAATAAAAGTGTTTATTTGAGTGTTATTTTTGGTGCCAATACCAAATGTCCTTTATGCCCTAAATATAAACCATCCCATGACTAATTTGATCAAGAGTAAATTTTAGTGGTCACTTCTTGAATGAGTTTATGAACCTGGGTGTCATGGGATAATTCTTTTTGTACATTGTGTACCCAATCTAGCATGAGGAAGGATAGTGGACACAAGCTTGTCTGTTATTCATGATTTTGAGATGAATAATATTTGAAAACACATTATTTACCCTCATTCTTGTTAATATCATAGTGATTTACAATTAATTTAGTTAGTCACTTTTTTTATCATGTGAAAACACTCTTTTTGCTCTAATTAGTACTTGAGGCTATGGTGACCAATTTCGATTCATAAGTGCCACTTGAATAGTTATGTGTTCTAAAATTTTTATGATGTGAATTATATCTAGGATCTCTTTTTAATATGTGAAATGAGCAAAGTTTTTCCTCATAATTACCTTGCTAGTGAATGTGACGGGCCCACTCTCTTGCATTATAATAGCTCTAATGCCAATTCTAAAGGCATCACTTTTGATGACAAATTATTTACATAATGCATGCATAACTAGAACATGTGTAGTTCACATTACATGATTTATTAATTCAAAGTTTATATTTGGTACCTCATATCACCGAATTGCATATTTTTTAACATCGTCACTAATGGTGCAAAAAAAAATGCATAATCTTTGATAAACATTTTATATTACCCGATAAGGCAAAAAAAATCATGAAGACTCTTCATTGATTTGGGTCTACGATAAGTTCTCATAGTCTCATTTTTCGGGATCTACTTTTATATCATCATCAAATAGATTGTGTCCTAGATACTCAATTTAATTTTGGCTAAAATTACACTTGGAACATTCTGCACATAAAAGGTTAGCATCAAGGATTTGGAAACTATGGTAAAAATATATTGGATGATCCTCATAGGTATGATGATAGACAATACTATCATAAAAGATCACTAGTATGAATTTACATATAAATGGTTTAAATATATTGTTCATCAAGGCCTGAAATTTTAATGAAGCATTATTGAAGCCAAAGTGAATGATGAGAAACTCATAATTCCCACATTAGGTTAAGAGTCTATTTTTTGAATATCATCTTCCTTGAGGAATATATAATGATAGCCTAATCATAATTCATGCTTTGAGAATAAGTGGTGTCCATGAAATTATTAAAATAACTCATTAATAAATTGAATGGGAAACTTGTACATGATAGTGAGTTTGTTAAGTGTGTAGAAGTTAAAAAAATGGCATCCATGTTCATATCTTTTCCATATAAACAATACAAGAGAAGAGTAAACATTAATGCTAGGCCTAATGACTTTAGTATGCAATAATTATTAAACCATTTTTTTTAATTATTCTATATAAATAAGTACAAATAAGGGAATTTATTTGTAGGTACACTTCCTCCAATCAATTTAGTCACATAAATAATATCATGCCACTATGGGGGTAAAATTTTAGGTCCATAAATAATATTTACATGGTTTGACAAGGGTTCCTATAAATCTAGTGGGTAGTTTGAATTATGGGATTCATTGAACTATATGGCATAATGTTGGGTAAAACTTACATGAGATCTATTTTTAAGAATTTTTTTCATGTGGTAAGAGTTAATTATAATTATAGAGATTGGGGTAAGGCCTCTTAATTTTTATTATTGGTTATTATCAGTTAGTTTCATCCACACCTATAAAAATTCCCATAGGATAGGGCCTAGTGTCTAAATACATTGTGCTCCTATTACTATGTCACAACATCATAGAGGCATAAAAAACATGTCTAATTTAAATTTATAATCCCTCATTAAAATGTGAACATATCAAAGTTTTAACTTACAAGGTAGCAATCCTTAATTGAATATAATGACTTCAAAAATTTAACAAGGATAAACATATCACTCAACCTATTTGTCTAGCCTAGGATCAATGAGTTATTTGTACTACTAGACTTAATGATAATAGTGAGATGACTTTTCTTAAAATAACCCCTTACTTTCATGGTATTAGGATTAGTTACCACAGCTAATGCATGTATAAAAATTTCAAGGTACAACTCCTTAGTTTTATGTTCTTCATCTTTAGGATATTCATCAGGTGAATCTTTATCATCTTCCCATTTCATTAGCATCTATTGTTGATTTAACACTAGAAAAACATAACATATGTTCAATTCACTTGTGTCCTTTAGAATGTCGAGGTATGTTCATATTTTTGGTGATAATTCATTGATATTTTCATTGATGTCAAAGTCAAGATGGATATCATTAATGTCAAGGTTAGAGTTGAGATCATGCATGGTGAAGTGGTATGTGATAAAGAAGTCTTATGACAAGAGAAAATTTAAAGGAAACCTTTTGTCTCTCTGTTGAGAAAAATTTTGAAGGAAACCTTATAATTCTTTTTAGGTTGATGGCATGTCAAGTTTAAGATCAGGATAGAAGGTAAGCATACTATTGAGAACTAGTCTTGAGGAGCAATGTCATATCATGAGCATGGTTTAGAAATATTTGAGTTATGTATGAGGCCTTAGCAAAATGTTGTGGTTTGAGAAGCTAATAAGCCTATTAAGAGTATCCTTGTATTCATAATAATCCTCATTTAAAAAATTTCTTGGTTGATATCATTAATATTTAACTTGTTTGAATTCAAATCCTTGAGTACTAGGTGCCATGAAAAGCCTAGTCTAGTCTTATGAGAAGGTGTATGCATAAATCATAGTGAATCTTGGATAATTATGTTATTACAAGAATGAGAGATTGTATAAAGTTGTGTAATAATATGAAAGATGAAAATAATCCCTAATAATAGTTCAGGGGTTAGTTTTAAGGCTTAGTCCTTACATGAAGAAAACTAGTGAAAAGGCAAAGGCCTAGTAGCATGTTAAGGTGATCAATATAAGACTTGAGAGAAGAATATTTATAGTGTGTAATAAATTTATTAGGTTTTCTGACATGATAATTAGGTAATAAGAGTAATCCAAGTGGGTTAAAGGTATATTCAAGGTCTAAGTATGACTGACAGTTCAAGGCCTAATGTGCAAAGAGACCTAGTGTGGCCTAATGAGGGGTCACCTTTAGTTCCCAAGGTGTCAGAGCTCATAATAGCACTGTCAAAGGTGTGATAGTTTGTGTAAAGTTTTTTTACCAAGTTTGAGGTCAAATCTTGAAATATAAATCATGATCATTATTATTGAGTGATCCAAAACTCAAAAGGTTTGGTTGAAAGATAATTCAAGAAGTAAGAATAACACAATAACAATAATTCTATCTATGAGAAGAGATGTTTTATTCAAAAAATTTGTAGACCCAAAAATATGCCTATCTCTAAGAAGAGATGTTTGATTTCCATTTATAAATCTTCATTTATACATGTTTTGAAGGTAGGAGGAGGATGTGGAAGGTCACCAATCTCGAGGGAGATTAAGTGGTTTGACTTCCATGATTTACAACAATACAAAATTTAAAGAATTACTATTTTTATAAATTTACTATTTTTATACTGCACTACTAAATTTGAAATTTGGGGTAGGTCCCCCTCATTCTTAACTTTCCAATGGTTCAAAAGAGAAGTCAAGCCAAGATATGGTGCAAAATTTATGGCTCCAAGAAGTTCTACCACCAATTGGGGTAGAACCATCGCTTGAATTGTCACCTAAAATGTTGCTCAGATCATTGAGATTTTTTGTGTGCATAGAATGAGGTTTTATAGAACTAAGATGGATTTTATTATGCTATTTAGCATGTGAAACCTTTACATGAGGATACATGTAGTTCATGGTAGTTAGGGAAGGGTCCTAAATTAAATTTCTTGGAATTGATTTTGGAGTTGAGGGGCAATCCTTTATGAACAATTGCTAAGAATAGAAGGCAGTCTAAACCCTCCTAAAACTCTCATAATGACCTAATAGGAAATATCTTATAGAAAATGGATAATAATTATTTATTTGACTAATTTTAATTATTTTAACATGTAGAGGACTCTCCCAAGTTTCTCCAAATGGCATTGTTTTATCATAAGAGTGAGGGGAAGCTACAATAAAATCCTTGTTTCTTAGATTTTTGATATAGAAGGTAGGGTTGACTAGGTCAAAGCATGAAAATGATTGAAAGATGATGTGTGAGACATGTAGTTTGTTCCCATTTAAAATTTTGAGAATTTTTTAGACCTTAAATATGCTAAACCAGTCATGGAAGTTGACCTATCACTGAATAGGCATAATGAGGAAGATCGTGAGAAAATCATGTAAAAGTGAGAATGAGATTAAGGATGTGTTGCATTAGATTAGGGATGTATCCAAATACATGGGATTATTTATAAATACCTATATCACATTTCCCCATTGTATATAATATTTGGTGATGCTCATATACAAGCAAAAAATTATTTTCAATGTGACATGTCTAACACAATGAGGTCTGTGTATGGTGAAGGCATGAGATTGGTCTATAAGACCATTATTGATATTGAAGCTTGAAATATATATATATTTAAATGTGTTATATATATTCTTAATGATAATATAAACAATATTTTATTTCATAAAAGTGTTCACATAAGTGTTCTAAGTCTTGGTTTCCATGAATGTGTTTTTGGAGCTACATGTAGTTTTTTGTGTGTAAGTGAGAATGATGTTCCTAAGTCTTTTCTCATAGAGTTTAAGAATCCAATTGACATGAATTTGTTATATATGTATCATAGGTTCATTTTAATAAATTTTTATTCATGATAAATTCCTATGATTGTGTGAAAAGTCAAAGGTTCTCGACTAGGTTCTTGAGGCCTATTTATAGTTCTGAGTGAGCATATGAAAATAGCTAGTTTGAGGTCTTTTACCCTATCTGTTGAAATCCAATGAAAATTATTATGACCCTGAAGTAATTTAGGTTCTATAATTATGAATTTTTTATATGTTTATGTGGAAAATTTGAGTGTATGATTGAGATATTTAAGAGAAAAAATTTGGTAGTAAGAAGGCCTAATTTCGAGTAGACCTAATTATGTGGTTCAAGGAGTGAAATGAACTAAATAGTGTTGGGGACATAAGGTGAGCATATCATGGGTATAATTTAATAATTTATGAAGTTATTAATCCATTTTTAGAGTCTCAATATGTTCCAAGGTGGTCTAAGTGAAACATGTGCTTTGAGAAGGCATAATTGCATTAGGTCTCTATTAGGCCTAAAGGTGGTTTTTGTCCCTATGGGTGGTGATTGACCTATGTAATGGTTGTTTCAATTATAAAACATTTTTGTTGATTTATTCCAATGGTTATCTAAGTATGTATAGGTTTGTGTCTAACCAATCTGGGTGAGAGTAAGAGTAAAGTATAAAGGGAAGGTTTAATAGGCCTAATTTGACTAGTTAGAATAATGAGGACATGACTGAATGATATAGAGGTTTGGAAACTTGGTAGAGGGTTTCAATACTATAATACATGTGTGGTGAATATGTAATGAGATTATAGATATGTTTCTATAGGTGATGAGCAAGGTCATATGACCTAATTCTGCTAAGCAAAGGGCTAGTTGAACAAGAAGTCTTAATAGATTATTTGAGAGAGATAAAAGAGTGAAAAGTTAAAAATAAGATGGTCATATTAATTTGAGTGAGAAAAAGGTGGACATATGTGATCATAGGTTCAATGTAGATGATTTGGTTATGATTTACCTAGGGTGTTGGTGCCTCCTTGCAAGTTGATGCGTGTTAAAGGACTTGTTGAGTTGGCACTTAACTAGTGAGGGGTTGATGCTCTTTGTAGGGTTGATGCCTCATTAAATATTGGTTCATTGCTTATATGACTATATTATAATATGTTTTTCAATGGGTTTTATCCTCCAATATTTTTTCCCACATATCTCTTGTGTTCTTATGTTATATTCATTTATATATGCTTGTTTATGCATTGGTTAATATATGTATGTGAAAGAATGATTCATGGATTATAAGTGAAATTTAAGGGTTTTTTTAAGGAAAATGATTCACCCCCACCCCCCCATACCCTTACCCTCCCCCCCCCCCAAAATTATTATCTATAATTAAAAATATTTGGTATCAGAGTAGGTTATTTTAAGGAGGCCTAATAGATTAAAGGAGATCTTAAACAAGAGAAGATGGCTAGTCAAACATAAGGTGGTTTCTCTACAAGAAAGACTCCATTATTTAATGAGTCAAATTATGTTTTTTGGAGTGTTAGGATGAAGACATATTTGATGTCTCAAGGTCATGATGTTTGAAAATCAGTTTTAGATCGATATACTACTCCTCATATTCTTCCTATAAATGCAAAAAGTAAGAAGGCTAGTGGTAAAAATTCAAAAGTAATGAATGGTATTATGTGTGCCATATCAGAGGCAGAACTTGTGAAGGTGATGCACTATATGTTTTCTAAATAAATGTGGGACAATTTGAAGACTATTCATAGGGGAGACTCTAAGGTCAAATTATCTAAGTTAAAAACCCATAAAAGATAGTTTGAAAGCCTAAGGATGAATGAAGATAAGACCATTTCATCCTACTTATTAAGGGTTGATGAAGTGATAAACATCATAAGAGACCTGAGTGAAGAGTTAAAAGATTCTACTATTGGTCAAAAGGTTTTAATATCTCTAACTCACAATTTTGATTCTAAAGTGTCTTTGTTGAAGAGATGTAAGATCTAGACAAGCTAGAGATGGATGGACTTCATGGCACCCTAAAAAACTATGAGATGAGGATAAGTGAAGGAAGACCTGAAAAGAAGGAAGTTTTACTCAAGGCATAAAATAAGTCAAAATAAAATAATACATACAAAAAAAAATTAAAATACAATTATGATTATGATATTGATGATGATGATGAGTTGATATCTATATTTGCAGCAAAATTGAAAATAGATTCAAGTAAATACAAGGGTAATCTATCCTTCAAGTGATTTAATTATGGAGAGATTAGACACTTTTCTAACAAGTGCCCTCATAAGCATAAGGAAAAATATGATGAAGATCATGATGAAGTTCATGATGACTATAAGAAGTCATATAGGCCTGATAAGAGTAAGAAACACTTTAGAAAGTATGATGAGAAGAATAAAATTTTCAAGAACAAAAGAAGCAAACTATTGACATTAGAATCATCAATCATGAATAAATTATGATGAATATATTACTTCTTCAACCATGAAGATTAAGGTTAAGTCATTTTTGAAGTTTGAAAAGAGTAATAATGACCTAGACAACATCCTAAGTAGTCAAAAGACTGCTAATGATAAAACAAGTCTTGGTTTCAATGAAGACCAAAATAAGAACACTAATGTGATCAAGAAGGTCAATGGTAAATCAAGGAATGATGGTGCTAGTAGAATGAAGACTAATCCTATCAAGCAACCTAATATTATAAGGTATGTTAATCCTTTCAATAGTTATTGTTATTCATGTAACCAATTTAGTCATATAGCAAGGCATTGTAGAAAGCCCTCCAAGGATGAATATTCATGAAACTATGAGGATAATCATCAATCAAGAGGTATGGGTCATGGTGTGTTTCCATTAAAATTAATAATGTGTTTCATTGTGGAAAGTAAACCAACACTAAAAAAATAGAATTATATAAAAAAAACCACATTAGCTATGCAAAACAATAATGATACTAGGACCCTAAAAAACTATTTTTATTTGATGATCTATGGGTCATGTTAGGATAAGCAAAAACTTTCTTTCTACAAATTTTTTTGTTACCAAAAATCATTTATTCCCATCCATCATCATGAAGGATAGGAATGGACATTTCCAATGAAGCTTCTAAATTATTCAATGGTAACTACACTAATGAGTCACTATTTGAATCCTCACCTCTAATTTGGAGGTCTCTATTTACCTTCCCCAAGGGGTTAGGAAATTTTGATGCTTGTTCAACTTCATTTTGGGCCAAAACCTATCTTCATCTCTATTCTCCTTCCATAGTGGGGATGAAGCTTCTGCTATTGGTTCAAATTTTGATTGATCTAAGATCATATCTTATTTTGAATTTGATTTCACTCTCTCAAGCTATGCTCTCACTTTATTTTTACAAAATATGATTCTCAGGGAGATCCTCCTTCCACCATGATATTTTGGTTATATGTTTATAATTTTTTCAAGAAATATCAAGATAAACTATTTGAAAATAGTTTCTACACTGGAAGGACAAGGTCTCATAGTCAATAGATTACTTTCAGTTCAATCTTGAAATTTCAAAGCAATGAACTTAGGTAGCTCTTTGGATACATCTAGATTAACTAAAATTTTAGCAACTATAGTATGGTGAATGGTCTTTGGATCCATGTATAAAAAATTACCTTATGAATCATTTATATATTTGAAACAAAAAGTAGTCCAAAACTATAAGGTTAAAAAGGCCATCCTTACCCAGATTGGTCTAATATTGAAGGCCTCAGAGTGAGGGTCAAATGATGGAACATAAGATTTTAATGCTAGGAAATTCTTATTCAAAGACCAAAAAAGGCCTCTAAAACAATAAAGTCATATCCTCTACTAAATCAAAGATAATAATAAAATATCCTTTTGCATAAGAAAAAATACATAGGTTACCATCTAATAGAGGCATCCAAATATTCTTAATCCATTAATTCAGATCTGGGAGATAACACCACAGATTAGCAAACCTACCAATCATCCCCAAATTTGAATATCATGTTCTCTTTCAGGTAGAGTATGAAGTTTCTCTCTTTCAAAGGAGATGGAGGGGATTATCTTTGATTATTTTTAAACTCTATGTTGTGAGGTGGTTTTATATTATTAAACCTTGCCCAATATTAATGATTTAATAATGTTATTTGGTTTAAACTTATTGACTTCCATGTGAATTATATCATTGAGCCCAATGACAAAAAAAACTTGTAAAAGTCATAATTTAACCTTTCAACATGGCTGGCTAGCGTTTTAATTTTATCTTGATATGTACAAAACCTTTTGGTTTTTTGTTGTTTGGTCAAGGCTCTAATCAAATCAATATACACACATGAACCAAAGTTATCCAACAATAATTTGAAAAAAATAATCCCAAGTTGGTTTTGTAACATATTTATGATAACTTCACTACCATTGGATAATTTCATTCTCTAAGTAAAATGATTCATTAGATACCTTTTATACACCTAATGTATTATGTAATCTAAAATATTATTTGACACTATATATATATTGGTATCAAATTTTGTAAAGTCCAATTTAGATCCACATGGTGTGCATCCTAATATAAATATATATTCAAAATTTCAATCATTAATTACATTATAGAGAAAGTTATTTTGTGAATTTATTTTTGTAGTTATTCATTCAAATTTATGATTTGGAAGGCAAGCTAAGATTATATTTTAGATTGAAGACCGTCAACATTATGTACCATGGCTTGGATTTCTACACAGGTGACAACTGTTGACTAGAGTGGTTCACAAGTTCTTGAAAATGTTGATTGATGTTATATGTTAAAATGATTGGCTCAATTAGATGATCACAATGGAAACTATTTTTATGGATACAGGTGAAAAATAATATTGTATGGGAATATTTTTTATGAAAATTTTAAATACATGTTAAAATTATTATATTGATGTGAAAATCACAATGGTGTATTTTCCTTATGGGAAAAAAATAAATTACCTTTAAAAAAATTACTTTTATAAATACTAGCTATTACAATAAGTTCATGTTACCATTATTAAACATTTTTCAATAAGTTTAATTAACCATTATGAAACATGTCTACCCTTCTGATTTCGGAATTTACTATGTTTCTATCAACATATAGAATATGATATTCTCTATTACTATATTTTTTAAGAAATCAATATTAGATATGTGAGTATGGGAATTCCATTATTGTAGGGAATGATACTAAAAGGTGTGTTTGGCCTATCAACTTGAAAACATACTAATATATTTCATTAAAAATAGTTTCAACTCAATATTTTATAGTGATAACTATGGAAAATAATCATTCTTTACCCCACTCTCTAGTATTTGAGTTATGGTGTAAGTATCTTCTAGAGCCTAACCTCTTACTAGTGAAACACAAAAATAAATGGTCAAAGTATTAATATGACTAGGATGTAATAAACATTATGGGGTATTCCTCTATACCCAAATGTACATAGAAGCACTAATCTATATACAATGCTTTCTAATAGATTGTGTATTGGGGAGTAACACCTAACTCTATGGAATCATGGAGAAGTAATAACCAATCAACCTAAAATTGTATATTTATTTTAGTTTTAAAACTATCATAACACACTTAATAACCTAAAGAAATAAGAGAGAAGAGATTATTTCTAGAAAATAAGATTAGTGACACCATCATGTTACATTTTAATCACCAAGGTCTTAATTACACGAGGTGGGAGAATACAATCAGAAAAAGTAGGGAACCCTAAGCCACTCAAAATTACTACATAAAAATGGATTTAGATAGAGATATGATATCATATGTTATGAACCTAATTTAAAACAAGCTAATATAAAAACTTAAATATAACTAACGTACACTAAATTGAAATAAAAATAATTTTTTATTTAAATTGATCGAATCACTACAAATTATGATGGCCCACTTCAAGGTGGAAACTTCCTTTGAGAATGGGTAAATAAAAAATCTCATCTAAGTGAAATAAATACTTATAATTTAGTTTATAAAATTATCCTCCAAAATGATCCATGTATCTATTTTTGTTACATATTATTTTTCCATATATAAATGAATAAAAAGCTATTCATAATGTTCTAAAAAAATATCCTTCAAGTTAATCCATACATACATTTCCTCTCCATATTCCACTACTATATAAACTTGGAGATTCAATCCATCAAAAGTATTCATTATTCCATCTTTTAATTTTTGCAAATAACCATCCATGCCCTCAAATATGCTAATAGTATTTCCACATTGATCCATATTAATTTTAATAAATTAAATGAAAACTAAGGTTGTAAATTTTTATTTTCATATTTCTGGGACACCTTTCTACCATAGATCAAAAGATAAAATCGTGTAGAATAATAAACCTAAATTTTTTATTTTCAAGCATGAAAAAAAACATCTCATTTTCTCATCCAAAATAAAAGATATGAATTTTTTTTAAGGGTCACACATAAATAATTCATCACAAATCATATTTTTAGGTTCAAATTCAGATCCTCATATCTCTCATGATTCTTCTCATAATTCTTAGTGTGACCACATTTAGGAAATCTCTTGAAATCATCTTTGCAAGAATGCAAAAATAGTCTAAACTGAACACATGTCTTATGATATAAAACTTATTTAAGATATTCACATTTATTTTTTAAAAATATTTAGTAAATAAAAATCTCCCAGTTTACCGAAATTGTGGCTCTAATACCACAATATATTTTATTGTAGCTCAACATGGGATCAGGATATCACTAGATACACATCAAGGAAGATGATTTTATCTAGATAAACTTTAGAACTCATAATGGTCATTATGAATTTATTTCCATGCCCTTTGGCATCACCAATGATACATCAACCTTTTAGCGATTAATGTGCTAGATTCTTCCTCATCCCACTACTACATTTTTTGTTAAATGGTTCATTTTTACTACTATTAAACATAAATTTCCTCTAGATACAGGTGTTATCTTATATATATATATATATATATATATATATATATATATATATATATATATATATATATATATATTCCCTTAATAATATTGATATTCTTCATCTATTTCATATAACCTCATGAGATCGATTTCATATTTATTTTTTGACTATAATATGTTTATTTATATTGATACATTTCTTAATACATCTCATTATGACCATTGTGGATTGTGAATTTTTATAACTACTTCCCATAGTAATTCATTATTCTTTTTTAAGTTTTTAAACTTTTTGAACAAGTATAATTTATAATACATGAATAATTTTTCCATTAAAGTTGGAAACATCCTTTCTTAATAGGTAATATTGTCTTTAACCATTTTATTTATCATAGTTGGTTCCTCTTTCCACCAGAGGTTTTCATGTAATTTTAGCTTGGTCTCCATATTTTTAAATTTCCATAGGATATCTATATCATCAAATTCAAAATGATCTTCCATCACATTAAACTAATCAATCAAGTTCTTGGGATTCAAACTTCCAGAGAAGATTGGAATTCTCATATTTGTCCACCTTCCAAATATTTGATATATATCTAATGATCCCCTATTCTCCTAAATCTAGTTTCTCATGTTATCTTTCCAAATATTCTAATCCAATCTCTTCTTATTCCTCCTTGTAAAAAATATCATTCTTCCATATTAATCGACAATGACTAGTCTTGTCTATGTAATTATCAATAATTATAAAATATCTTCTAATCTTCTCTATATTGGTAACAAATAGTAAACCTCTACCCACCATCATCCTTGAATTAATATAAACTCTTTGTTAATGTGAACCTATCATTATAATATCTTATTTTCAATCCTATATAGGTACTATTACCTAAAGATTGGTTTCAAACTAGCTCTCATATCGTATGATGAAATATATTATATGGATTTAACTAAGTCACAAACTTTTCCTTTCATCCATTAAATATAAGATTAAAAATTATATAATCACAACAACTAATTTGAGTCTATAGAAAAAAGACAACCACTTTATTCAATTTTCATGAGGATTTATATAAAAATTGAACTACACACCCATTCACTTCTCTCTTTGGATAAAACATAACATTTAAATTTATAGAGTTCAACTATCTACTCCTAGGTTTAAACACCTAATGTTTTTACAAGACATGTAATTTCAATGATTTTCTCATTTTTCATACATAGGGATTATTGGTCTAGATTAGGCTCTTAGTGGCACATTTTTAAAGTTTCACTCTACATAGGATTTCATTATCATCATTCTATGACAAACATATTGAGATATATCATTTGTTTTACTTGGGATACACACAGACACTATTTCATAATCATTTATCTCCATTCCATAATATTTGATCACTTTGATAGGAATCTAAATAGTCTAATAGTTGTCTAACTCTAATGCTCATTTCTATGTTCCCAAATATTTATGATTATATATCAATGCCCTATGCCAACTACCACACTTTTAGATTAAAAAACACCTAATAAGGACAATGAAGAGAGAATCCCTTTTGCATAACCCTTTATTTTACCCCTCTTTGACCTAACCATACTTTTTTGGGAAAACATACAATGCGATTTCTTGTTTCCTGAGAAACCTTTTGCTTAGCCAAATTTTTTCATTTACAACCATTTAGAGACCCATTCAAGTTTTCAATATATATAAATGAATATTTTTCACTAAATCATGCATTGCACTTGACTTTATATGCATCAATTTGCCTTCCATTTCACCTTGATCATTTGTATAATCATTATTATTAGTTGCATCAGTGATCAATCACTTTTATGCCTATGTTATGAATTTTGTTATGATAATTTGTATTTTTATATTATTCATTATTTTTTATTTAATCATTTATTATGTTTCGCATTTCATGACATATTTATTACTACTCATCAGATCTATAGTCATTATCATCCCCTATGCTTATATCATTCTCTCTCACTAGGTCTTTTTTTTCATTAGAAAGGATACTTTAAGGAGCCACTCAACATCTACTTTAGATTGCATAACCTTTGACCTTCCATTGTCAACTAGGTAATGTTGGAATTAGGTTGGTAAGACCTTGGCATCATGTAGGAACGTGATATGAAGGTACCTTGATTACAAAGTGATATCATGGTTTACTTTATTTTTTGTTTAGATTTGATTAATATTCTTATTAATACATTTCATTTAAAATTTTCAATATTTTATTTCTATATCAGTCCTATGTTTTATCATTTCCTTTGAGTTTTCATTTTTAGAGTAATAGAATTATTTTACTCTTATTGATTTCAGACATTTATCAAAAGATTAGTCTCCTTATTTTTTTCTAGTGTAATTATTTTTCTTTCATCCTTGAAGGCAAGCAAGCCAACAAATTTTATAGTATCTTTAAGTTGTTTTGACTCCCTTAGGTAGTCAGGTGTTTCATTTCTACCCATATAACTAACCCTAAGTGTAAGTTGTATTTTTTCCAATTACATTATGGCATGCCTAGTGGGAGCCTAAAGGTTCCATTATTATTTTTATTCATGTATTTATATTTTCATAATTTTTAACCTCAATTAACTTTAGGTCATGGATTATTATAAAAAAAAATGGCCTCCTTTATATAAGGCTATGATTTTTTATGAAAACCCACTAGATGGCCAGAAAACCTTAGTTTCAACTCCTTTTTGGCTCTATTTTTGGATTTTTTGTTCTACTTTAAAGTTTTTTTTGTTCTTTCAATTAGGTTTTCAAGTAGTGTTTCTTTTATGTCATCTTCCTGCAAATTATTTTTTTCTTGATGATAACTTATGTCTCACCATTCTCCTTTGGGAAAATATTCCCAGGAGATTCATTTGATTCCTTGAGATAACTTTAAGAATAGATATTAGTGGTTGTTTAAAAATGGAAGACCAGTAGAGACTAAGATTTAATTTAATGTTATAAGTATGAATCTAACCCCATTGTATTTAGTATTGACTAGGAGTGGGAGTTATATATATAAATAAGACCTCATTCTCTTTTTTGGCCATCTGACCTTACCCTACTACGCTACAATTTGTTATAATCAACATTTCCCATCCCACTCCTATTCACTCTTAGTATTTCCCCTCATATAATAAAGTCCATTGGATATTTGTGCAATCATCGAGGGTTTTTGTAAACACTTTTGGGTCATAATTACACATGTCAGAATTAGTGTCTCTTAGGATCCACATGTGCTATGTTTCTAGTGATAGAGCAAGTGCTTACTCACATTCAAGTGATACTACTTCTCTTGATTCTTATATAATTAAATATTTGATACCTTAACATTCCTAAATGGAAACTGAATAATGGGATCCTATAATCTACCATCGACACTTGAATAGGGATCATGGATCACTATTTGTGAACTTGCATACACTTCTTACACTTTCCTTTTAGGTTTATATTAGTCATCTTAATTTGAATTCCAATGACGGTGTAGACATCCATTGGATGAATATCATATATATTTGTGTCCTAAAAATTAACCCTATTTCCCTCTTATGCCACCTTCACTATGATGACACTAGGAAGATATTATTTTTTGTGTAGATCATGTTGCATCAAACTACTTTATATTTTTTATAAAAACTAGGGAACTCATAATAGTGGAGGGATAACACATCCTTATCTTTTATTTCCCTATTATTATTGGTTTTTCATTAGTTGCTTGGGTTGTAGACAATGAGATTAGTTTTCAAAATATCTAAATGTAATTCATGGAGAATTATTGAGGTTTTTGAATACACGGAACGTGTGATTAGGATTGTGAAAAATAATCCCATACTTGATGTAAAAAAATAGTCCAACTTTCAGAGGTCATAACTTTTGATATGTAGCTCCATTTGAGCTCTTCCACATGCCAAAGCAATCATCTTGGAAATATCATTGATGGCTTAAGTTGATATTTTTACTTAAAGGAATTTCTCAAAAAAAATTGGAGGCCAAACAAGACCATATAAGGGTCTAAAATTATAATTTATTAATATTTGGGGGATTTTTCTATTTTTAGAAATTATATATTTTATGACCAGACATAGAATTTAGTTGAAATAAGTAAAATAGGCTAAATTTAGTGTTTAGAGTATTTTGGTATATTTTTAGAGTTGCACATGCTTGCATACAAAACTTAATAAAAATAAAAGCTTCTAAAAATATAAGTTTTTTTTAGCTTTTAGATTTTAGTTTTTTTTTTTTTAAATTATGTCAAATATAATTGTGATTTGAGGCTTATTTAATCATGGTTTGGGTTGTAATTAATTTAAGTAAATCAATATGAATCAATTCAAATATTGTTTCAGATCTTGGCCCATTGGTAATTTTATTATCTTTATAGTTTTCAATTTCATTATCTAGTATTAGAGTAAGGTTGAATTTGAGAGGAGTAAGAAATGGTGAGAGGATGAGGAGGTATTTCATAGATGAACTAGACTATACAAGAAATATAGAGGTAATTATAATAATTAATAGAGGTTATCACCAATCAAATAAGAAGACAAGGTGGTGATGAAGCTAAGGAAGACATAGATCATGACGAAGAAATTTAGTAAGAAGAATAAAAAGATCAGCCACAATCGATGGAAGAGAGGATGGTTCAAAATTTAGAAGGATGAAATGAAGGAATTAAAGTTGATGTTCTAGATTATGGAGGTACCTTAAAACCTAAGAAGTTGATATATTGGATAAATAGCATGAAAATTTTCTTCGAGTGAAAGATTATGAGAGAAGACAAGAAGGTAAAGTTTGCATGCATGAAATTGAAAGGTCATGCAATGATTTGGTGGGATCACCTATGGAAAGAGAGATAGAGATAAGGTAAATAGAAGATTAATTTATGAAAAAAGATTGAGAAGAAGCTGAGGGAGAAATTTATTCATGTGGATTATGCACAAACTCTATACAAAATATTTTAGAATTTAAGGCTAAAAATAATAGTATACAAACATATACAGATGAGTTTTATAAGCTTTCTATGTGAGTGGATTATGATGAAATTGAAGAGCACATAGATACAAGGTATGTAAATGGTTTTAAATTTACTATTCAAAATGAATTAAGCATGCATAAAATACTTTACATGGAGGAGGCTTATCAATTAGCTTTGAAGGTAGAAAGAAAAAATAGATAGAATTTTAGAAGAACATCTCTTGGTCCAAGAAGAGGCAGATCCCCTCTAATAAGGGGATGAGGTGGGTTTAATACCAATAAAGGTGAATCATCACATGGTGCAACAAGGAAAGTTAAGAATAGGCAAGGGTTTCAATACCACAAAGAGGAAGAGAGTTTCAGAGAGGCTGAGGTTACAATGGTACTAGAGGATGATTTATGAATTAGTGTAGATCTTATATTTTTTATAGGTGTGGAGAAGAATGACATAGAGAATTTGAGTGTCTGAAGTATCAAGATCAAGAAAGGAGGCAAGAGGATCACCTAACATTAAATATAGTTGAGGCTTAGATAGAAGAGAACAAAATTGAAGTTACACCAGCACATGTTGGAGAGAATCTCATGATGAGAAGAATAATGATCACTCCAAGGAAGGAATAGGTGTAGAATAAAAAGGGTGGTGATGCATGGTTGTAATCAAACATTTTTAAACAAGATGTACTTTGGGTAGAAAGGTATGAAAAGTAATTATAAATAGTGGTAGTTGTGAAAATATGATTTCTAAATAAATGATAGAGAAACTAAATTTTCAATGTGAAAAGAATCTTAATCCTTATCAGATTTCATGGTTTAAGAAAGTGAATGAGGTTATAGTAGTTAAAAGGTGCTTAATCAATTTTTTTTATAGGAAATCCTTATAATGATGAAATATGGTGTGATGTTATTTTGATGAATGCATGCCATTTTTTATTGGGGAGACCATGGTAAATTGATAGAAAAGTAATTCATGATGGAGAAAAGAACATGTACACTTTCTGGAAAGGTGGTACAAAGGTAGTTTTGTTACCTCGTAAAGAGGAAGAGAATATAGAAAAAATTATCTCTACTAAATAGTTTATCTAATATATGAAGGTAGTGGGTTGTTATTATGTATTAATAGTAAAGAATGAAGACATAAAAATGGTGCAAATACCAATAGAAGCATCATGACTATTGAAAGAATATATAGATGATATGCTTGATGAGTTACCAGATGGTTTACCATCAAAGAGAGATATTCAACATCACATTGATTTGATTATAGGATAAACTCTACCCAATTAATAAAATTATAGGATGAGTCTAACCAAACATGTAGAATTAAATTAACAGGTTAATGAATTGTTAAGAAAGAAGATGATAAGGGAGAGTATGAGTATATATGCAACACCAGCGTTACTAACTCTAAATAAATATGGAGGATGGAGAATGTGTGTGTATAATAGAGTAATTAATAAAACTATAATCAAGTATAGATTTCCTATACCTAATTTAGATTATATAATGGATGTGCTTGCAAGAGAAAAATATTTTACCAAGACTGATCTAAGGAGTGGTTATTATTAGATTCAAATTCCTGAAGGAGATGAGTGGAAAACTGTATTCAAGACTAGGGATGGTTTATATGAGTGGATGGTGATGAATATCTAATGCACCTAGCACATTTATGAGGATGATGAATATATTGTTACAAGAATGTATTGGTAAGTTTATTATTGTTTATTTTGATGATATTTTTATATTCAGTAAGACTAAAGAAGAACACTTACAAAATTTGAGAATGGTATTGGATTTGTTAAGAAAGAAAAATTTATATGTAAATTTGAAGAAGTGCAAGTTTATGCAGAATAGTTTGGTATTTTTCAAATTTGTAGTTTTAGACGATGGTATGAGAATGGATGAAAAAAAGATAAAGGCAATTATTGAGTGGCCTATTCCAAAAATCATTATAGAGGTAATAATTTTCCATCGTTTAGTAACTTTTTACATAAAATTTATTAAAAATTTGAGTAGTATTGTGGCACAAATAATAGATTGCATGAGAGGGAAGGATTTTATATTAACTAGAGTAGCCACATAAAGTTTTAAATTTTTGAAGAAGATTATAGAAAGACCAATTTTAGCATTACTTGATTTTAAAAAAGTGTTTGAGGTTGATTATGATGCTTCACTTATGGGAATTGGTGTTATGATAAGTCAAGAAGGAAATCCAATAGTGTATTTCAATGAGAAATTGAATGAGGGAAGAATAAAGTATTCTACTTATGATGTTGAACTGTATGCAATTTTACAAGCATTAAGACAATGGAGGCATTACTTGGTGCTTAAGGAGTTTATCCTATTTATAGATCATGAGGCTTTGAATTATGTGAAACTTCATTAAATAGGTCATTAATTATGAGAAATATTATTAGCCATAATGTTTACTCGATAACTTAGATTTGAGTGCCATTTTTAGAAAAATGCTTTATTTTTTATTCCCATTCCATTGGTCATATTTTTATTGTAAATGAACTAAATTCATAAAATTCCATATTAAAGGGGGTTCCCTTTGCTATGGTCCCTACTACTTTTTGCATTATACTTTGTGTACCAATTTCTCACACATGGTTGCATTTTCAACTATGTTTGACATACCCATTCTGAGCATGCATTATACCTCATCAATCCATCAATAATTACTCACTTAGATGCATTCTCAGTTGCGTTTGAGATCACATTCATGATCTTGCTTGAGGGGTTCATTGAAGTTTGCACAGTGTAGTCTTGCACTTCTTTGGTGTCTTATCTTAGTCATGTTAGCTACATTTGAGATAATACAGAGAAAGAAGGTTGAGTCTACACTAGTGGTCCTTCTTAGAAAGATGAATTATGCTTCATGGCATGTGTACATGGAATGTTCATTCACAGATCAGGGCTTTATACCATTCTTATATGGATAAATTCCTACTCCTATTAACCAAAGTCAATATGATGAATGGGCCAACTCTTGTGACTATGTTTGTGGTCATTTATTGATACACATTTCATGGGATCTCTAACACCATGTGGAGAACACAAAGTGTCCTTTCAATATATAGAGCACTCTTTAGTGTCTTTTTGGGGATCCTACTGTGACCTATATCACACCTCCTCCTCTTCCTATTGTCTTTTTTTAAGATTTTTATACTCTCTCCTCATGCTTCTATTTCTTATGATGACACATCCATGGTGGACATTTCTCTTCCTTTTGTGAAGCCCCCACTACAAGATGAGATGTTTCTAGACTTAGTTATCTTATTATAGATTCTACATCCATTCTTGTGCAGATTATTGCTCTTCTAGAGCCTTTATAGAATTATATTTCAGAGGACTTTACTAATTCTAGTGAGAGTATATGCATTGAGAGTATTGATGACTCATATTTTTATATGGACATTCATCTTGCAAATTTGAGTGCTTCATTTGCATACCATTTTTTCGTTTTGATAGTTATTGAGCCTTATTCTCCTCTTCCCATGGACATTATTTTAGTGACTGTTTCATGCCATTATTATTATCTAGATGTAATGAGGATACTTATAAACCCTCCTATTATCTCCTATTCATTGTATGCTTCTTCTTTGTGATCTTCTATTGTTAGTTCAATGATACTTGATCAAAATTTGGCACATTTGAATACTATCAAGGAGACTTTTGAGCATTTTATAGAGATTTACATCATGATTCCTATTTGCATTCCACTTGAGTGTGAATTAAATAGATTTATAGCTTGGGGTTTCTATCTTTCAAAATGAAGACACAACATTTGTCACAAAAAGACCTATTATAGCATTCATCATGCAACATTTTGTGCTTACCTTCTCTCTCTTCTTTATGAAGGCACACATCTTTCATATTTTGTAGGATACTAGGGATCATCACTATGTACTTGGGTGCCTCATCAGGCCTTGCTATTAAGACCCAATTCTCCACCCTACCTATGATATGCTTAAGGGGGGTATTGGTGTAAAATTTTGTCTTACAGGTTTTGTCTACATGATTCAGTATGCTTGCTTAAGTTCCTAGAGGCCATTTGGCTCATTTGTGAAGATTAGTCCCTCATTTAGTAGAATGTGGGGTTTTTATCTCTCTCCCACTTATATATGTACCTCTTTCCCTTTGTATTGATTATCTAGATTTAGTGAGGAATGTTTATGCATTATTGATTTTTGTACTTTCTCTCTCACCTACTCCCTAGTGTTTGTGTGTGCATTCAATATTGTTGAGAGGTCTTGGAGAAATCCAATATCTATTTTATTTTTCAAACTTAACCTAAGATTAACTAAAGTAATTTTAATTGATATCTATATGGTTTTTATAAATCCTAACACTTTTTTTATTTAGAATCATTAGTCTAATTTTTTTAGGTGGTAAAAATACACACTACACATGATTAACACATACCATACAACTACACTTTGGTTTGATATTTTAAGAAATTAACTTAAATCTTAGGTTCAAGAAACTAATAAAAATGAAGTTATGGATTCTATATCTATGAGAATGTACTAAAATTAACCCTTGAAAAAATATAGAATTTGAGATGTAACATAATATGGACAAGTTTTAACTCTATGGGGTGAAAATAGCATGCAAGATAATTGGGTTCACCAAATTTTATTATAGATCAATGAATTTAAACTAAATACAACATAAATAATAATTAATTTAACTAACCATTTTAAAACATTTAAAATACATTAACAATGTCTAAATTTTACAATAACTCATTCAAGTAGGGTTTTAGTTCATATCTTTAATAGTTCCCACTTTAAAGATAGACACTTGAATTTGAACCTATGAATGTATGTCAAACAATGCCAATAACATTAGATCAATGTTTGGATATGATCAAAATATGAGCTACAAATTGGGATGCTTTTGACTCTCACCATAAGTATTGGGAATGCTTCAAATACTTCCCAAGAGTGTTCAAGACATTTTTTTAAGATGATACAAAGGCTCTAAAACAAATTCACAATTGTGTTTTCCTTATTTTTATTATATTTGTCCTAGCTTTGATCTTCACAAGATGCGACACCTATAACATAGAAAATAAACTTTCTTATTCTTTCCCTCTAATGGCTTTCATATATAAAAACTTTTTAAAAAAAATTATCATAGGGTATTGTGTTGAAGGTTAACATGGTTTTGCAACACAGTCTAATTCTCATGCCCTGATGATGGGAACCACTCTAAAAACTAACAAAAAATAGTAAATTCTATAAATAATATAACATCAAAGATATACAGAACCTTAGGGCATGCACCAAAGTGATCCACTATAAATACTAGTGTTAGACAATGATAAATATTCTAATATTTGCTTGATCTCTCTAGAATGCTTTTGGGTGCTCAAATAAAATTCTCTATGAATGACCACTAGATATTATGTACCTATTCATATGAAATGAACTAGAGTGATTGGGTTTATTTAAATTGCTGATTTCAAATTAAGATCTTGTTAATGTGAAAATTGAGATCGAATAATTAAGAAGTAAAAAAATGTGAAAACGAGAATTAATGCACCATAACGTGTTGAAGATCAAAAGAAGGGCCTAAAAGCATTTGAGATGTAAACTTGACCTATTGATAGGAACATTTTAGATATTCGATGTATTTTTGAGGGTGTGTGTGAGTGAGAGAGAGAGTGTATGTACTAAAGAGCTTTAAAAAAATTGAAAATCATTGAAATTCAAAAAATAAACCAATAATACCTAATTTAAAATGATATTCTAAAAATTTAAAAACATAGTAAAACATACTAATGAACAATAAATAATACCTTACAACCAATTTTATAAACCAAAATAACCCAACTTATTAATAAATTAAAGAATTAAATATTATATTTCCGATAACTTTAAAAGAGTTAACATAAATAAGAAATAAAAATAAATCCTAAATATATAAACGATATAACTGTTGACCGCCTACCGCCTTACCGTGTTGCAAGATAGCGTTTTCCATCTTTATATGTAAAATTGATTTTAAGAATAGTATAAAGCCTCGACCATACATTCATGTCCAACCAATAAATCAACTCCTCACGATAGTGTCTGTCTACATGCATATTATATCTTTAAACGCAGGTACACGACCGTTGTTTTAACATGAATGCTGCTCTGGACGGACTAAACAATGGTGGGAACGATGTGGAATCAATTAAAAAAGTTTAACCTCACAACTAGAGGTGGACCTCAAAAGGATTTCCAAACGAGAAGGTCAAACCATATTTTCTTTGTTGACCGATTAAGTTTCGCCGTGGCCGAAGTCCATCCCTTCGTTACATTGATAAATGCTCTCCATACGCGTTAAACTTATTTCAAATTCCAAGGATTTATCAGGCTTCTCGCGACGGATTTAAGCAACAGTGGTCACGCAGAGCAGACACCGTCTTCGTTCAAACTTGAATTTTATTTTTAGTGGTAAAAAATTTGAAATATATCTTGGGCTGCAAGGTTTTCTTGTTTTCGCTCTCCACTGCTACTCAATTGCTGGACCATCTTCGCATTCGTTATTCATATACAGTAAAATGGCAATGGCAATTGAAGAAAATGGAGAAGACAGAATTGTGGCCACAGCACAGCGTATTGTAAATTCTCTGGGTGCCTCCGACGACATGAGCAGAGATACGATCGCAATCCTCTCCAACTTTGAAAGCCGAATATCTCTTATGAGCCCAAACACACAACGAAGGAATAGATTTGAGGATGATGTAGCCGCAGCAGAGAGCTTGATTTCCAAATGGAACACAGACTCCACAAGAACCATGCTTTTCCAGAGTAGCCCAGAAGAATTTCATATGTACATGAACACGGTCGACAATCTCCATCGAGTCATGGAACATTTGTCGGCCGGTGGCAGTAGCTCCCCGGAACTAGTTCGCACGTAGTGGCTGATGAAGACGTCCATGGTCCGTCTGGAGAAAGAGTTTCACAAAATTCTGTTAACTAACAGCGAGCCCATCGATCCGGACCGGTGGTCGTCGATCCGACCGTCGCTTTATTCCACCATAGATGACAGCATCACTAGCTTCACCCGCTCCTCCTCCCACTCGGACGACGGCAGCAGCTACTCGAGCTCCGGGCGTCTATCGGCCGATAGAATCTACGAATTCGACATGATTCCGTTAGACGCCGTGGTAGATCTGCGGAACAATGCGCAGCACATGGCGAAGAGCGGCTACGGGAAGGAATGCTTTCGAACATTTACCCTCGCCAGAAAATCCGTGGTGGAGAACAGTTTATACAATCTGGGCGTGGAGAAGGTGAGGTTTAAGGATGTTAGGAAAACGGACTGGCATTTACTCGATGGAAAGATCAGGAAATGGATTTACGCTGCAAAAATAAGCATCCGAATCCTGTTTGCCAGGGAGAAGTTGCTGTGCGATGAGGTGTTCGAGGGGCTTAATAGGATGCGGGATTGTTGTTTTGCCGAAATCGGGAGCCCACAGCCAGGCTTCTCGTCTTCGCAGAAGGTGTGGCCGTCAGCAGCCGTGCACCGGAAAGGATTTTCCGCGTTCTAGACCTTTACGAAACTCTGACCGATCTCATGCCTGACATCGAGGCCATATATTATCAAGATCCCTGCATAGATGTGCAGGAACAGGCCAACGGAGTGCTATTCCGGCTGGGCGAGGCTGCCCGGGGGATTTTGACAGGATTTGAGAAGGCCCTCGAGAAGGAGAACTCCAAGGCATGCATTACTGGGGGAATGGTTCATCCTCTCACCAGATATGTCATGAATTATCTCACTTTCCTCTCTGATTATAAAGAAACACTGACACATCTAACTGCAGACACACCCTTGGAGCCATGGAAGTCGCTGCCCGACAATTTCGCAGTGGACGATGAGTGCGAAGGTCCTTACGCCCAGCTGTCAATCCGCCTCGGACGGACCGTCTTTTTCCTTGTGTGCAAGCTCGACACAAAATCCTCTCTCTACAAGGACGTGGCACTGTCGTACCTTTTTCTGATGAACAACCTAAACTATATAGTGCAGAAAGTGAAGGGCTCCGAGCTCAACTTTATGCTGGGGGAGGAATGGCTGAGTAAACAGTGGATTACAGTGAGGCAGTACGCGGTGAAATACGAGACGGCTGCGTGGACGAAAGTACTGTCGAGTCTAACCGAGGCGGCGATTCCAGTGAGGAGCAGTTTTTTTGGTGGAGTAACACAGCAAGAGGCGCTGAAGGAGAGATTGAAGGTGTTCAATCTGGCGATGGAAGAGGTGACGAGGAGGCATGCGGGATGGGTGGTGCCTGACGTCAGTCTGCGAGAGATGGTAGGGCTTTCAATAGCCGAAGAGTTGATACCGGCGTACAGGTCATTTCTTGTCAGATTTAGGAGCCGGTTTGAAAGCAACATGTACATCAAATACACGCCCGAGGACCTGCAAGATTTTCTACTCAACATGTTTAGAGGAAGCCCCTCGTCCGTGAGCTCCAGGAGATCCCCATGACAAGGTAGTTTACTCAAATTTCTACATTGGAATTTCGTCACTTATGTGAATATCATATGTACAAGGGTGAACACAAATATAGGCCCTAGTATATTGAATTTAGACGGAAACGATGATCCCGTCTTGATTGATTGACTGAATTCATTCCAGTAAATTATCTCGTCGGCCATTCTCACCACATTTTGTACTATATTTACAAACTCGTGAGATTTTATACGTATAGTTATATTTAGTTGCACACTATGTTGCAATAGGCTTCGATAGGGAATAGGTATGAAACACTTAGGAAAGCAAATCTTTGAATTTGAGTATTTTTTAAAAATGTATTAAAACAATATTATTCAATTTTTTTTAAAGCTTTTACCCATTACAATTCATTCCCAACTGAGCCATTTTAACATTTGTGCCTAAAGTTGATTTCTTCCCACAAGGATGGCCTTTAATTGGGGTTGTATTTTACTTTTGTCATTGTGTAAATTTGAAGATGTTTTCTTTTGATATTGGATTGAGTACACATTTTATGTACCAAGTTAATATAATTATCTTACAGTTGCAATGATATAATCAAGACATTACATGTTCTATTTTCTCAAACATAATACATTATTGTATGGTATATTTATAGTTTTATTTTATTACTAGATTACTCATGAGATGATTACATTACCTTTGTATTGCCTCTGATGAAATCGTATATGTTTTATAATAATTTTTTTGAATTTAAAAAATGTAAAATATATAAGTTTTAAACAAAGATTTTCACATGAAGCC
Source organism: Torreya grandis (assembly GCA_037957365.1). Lineage (NCBI taxonomy): Eukaryota > Viridiplantae > Streptophyta > Pinopsida > Cupressales > Taxaceae > Torreya > Torreya grandis. The sequence continues at coordinate 4,354,738 of JARHVA010000425.1, read as the reverse complement.
ATCAATCAAATCTCTTTGTATAATATGTATATAAAATTTTATTCTGGGTATGTAGAAGAGCTTTGAAAAAGTAATCATCTAACATAATGTTCATTATCGTAAAAGTGATTTTTTTCAAATCTAGCTTCACCTTTTAAAAAAAGGAACATCTAAAGATTCGTTATATCTCTAGTTTGAAACATACAGTGTTTTATGAGTACTGAAGCCACCTTTAGCAGATGGTTATGAATTATCCAATTTATGAATTTTGTGCTAAGGTAGTGTACATTAATCACTATGAGCACTAATTCGATGAGCCAAGAAAAAGTTGTAACCTACAACAAGTCAAACTTTTAGATTTAACAAACCATCTTCCACATAAATTCCTGTTATACTCTTGAAAATATGTTGTTACTTTAATCAAGTTACTTTTAGTTGCCATCTTTATCTTGCAACTAGTGAACTTCAATAATGGAATCAAAGTAAATGGTAATTTGAATGATAAAATCATCTAGACAAGCAAATAAGAAATAGTATCCAAAATCAAATGACCAAACAAAAGCAGATACTAGAGAAAATATTTTTCCTTGGGGTTTGGCCCCAACCTATAACCATGACAATCACCCAAAACCACAAAAATCATTGAAAGCTCAGGACTAAAGAGCCTCCTTATTTAGTGAATCCAATGGAATATTTTTGTTGACTGTCCACTATTTAATATAAAATAGGTTAAATGTTCAAACTATTTTAATTGATTATCTACTATGTAACATAAAATCCTACCATACAGTGCTAAATAAGCAAACTATTTAAGCATTGACTCATTGAATACACCGACCATCGCTCAATACATAGCAAGCAATAAATTATTAGTTTTCCTACAATAAAATTACCATGAATGATAGCTAGCACCAAACTTGGAATAGTTGCAATGCCCTCTGCTATAAGATTCTACCTACATGCCTTCATTTTTATGTCAAGAAAACCCTACATTTTTATTTAAAAATGTATTTTTAATTGGGAATCCTTCAAAGTCTAATATTACACATTATCAACATTGGCACGAAAATTTAAAAGGAAAATAATATTATTTTCACCTACATCACATACTAAGTTACATTTGTTCCAGTTATATAATATATAATATAATTATATTACACTCCAAGATCTCTACCCCTATCTTGTAGCTTATGTTTGTCCATGCTACAAATTGCATTGAAAGATGTCACATGTCACTAAAATTTAAATGTGTACCTTCCAAGAGTTTATTGTATTTTTCACTTGAAATACCTTGTCATTGCCCCTCACCATCACCATGCAATTCACCTTGAAATATTTCACCACTTCCATGTTCTATATGAGGTATTACTTGTTAGGAGCATGCAATCCCCTATTATAATTATAGTCATATGAGATGTTTATTTTTAGGGGCATGCAAGCCCACAACATTCCAAGAGATACATCTCATTGAGACAGTCGGGGGATTTCCACTCCCTGCTTCTCATATGCGAATAAATAATTTAATTTTTTTTATGTTCCTACCTCTACTTCAACCAAAGCCTTTTCATTTTTTGACTTGTGGCCTCTCTTAGATTTCCTTATGCAAATGGATTCTTTCAAAAGGTTGTGGGTGAATTGAAACAAATGATGTACTCTAAATTGATCTTAGATTTCCAAATAATATATTTTTTCATTCATTATGATAATTAATTTGAGAGAGAAATTCAAATAATTTGACACAAGGATAACATTTATGTTTTTAAAATTAACTACATATGTCGATTTACACTCATCCTATTATTTTTCCATCATATATGATTCCTGTGTTTGCCAAAAAGATAAGGTAAAACATGTTATTGGCACTCTTTTGGGCTCTGCCTCTGGTAATGACACTAATGACATTTGCATTTCCTACGATGTCCATACAATGAGTCTAATGATCAGGTTTTAGTGCATATCAATTACCATCAAAATACGTATGAGTTCCATCTATGATTGAATCCAAAATAAGTTAATGATGGTTGGTATGTAGAATGTGGGAGTATAGAGGATGTGCATAAAATGTTCAAACAAAATGTGGTGTCTAGAGGATGTGCACAAAGTGTATGATAAAATGTTTGAACAAAATGTGGTGTACATAATGCTTATGTTTTTAGGATATGCACAATAGGGGCTTGAGGATTATCTCTTAGTTTTGTTTAGGGATATGTTTGAATGAGATAGTGCATCTGGGAAAGTTATGTCTCAATATTTGTGCAAAATGGATGGATGAAAGAGGCTTTGGAGCATTATGGTATGTTATTCAAATAATTCTTAATATTTTGGATGGTGTTGATTAGAAGATTGGTACAAAGTAGGAGTATGGAGGTCTTATAACATTGAATAAAATTATCATAATGGTATTTCTAGATTGAATAAAGCTCCAAAAATGAAGAGCATTAGAAGCATTTGGTAAGAACTCAAGTTGTGTTTGTAACCTCCTTGTTTGACACCACCTAATCAAAATTGTGCTACATTTTAACCACCACTTTCAAATTGTCTTCCTTTTAGTTGTCAACTACCACCTGTAATAATATTAAAATTAGACCCTTCTCTTTTTAGTAGGACACTTAGATTTAAAAAATAATAATCATGCCTAGCTTCTATCAATGAAATATTTATTTTTTAATTCTATTTTTTTGTACTATATAGTATATATCAGGAGTGTAATGTCTTGCCCCCACATTAGTGACATTACACCATCGATTCAAGTTGTACATCAAACGTGGAGTCTGATTGTAATCAAATCAAATCTCATGATGTCTCCATCCATCCTCAATAATAGAAAACAATAATTCTACGATGTCACCACCTTGAAAGCTATGGAATCATTTACAATGGGTGATGTAGGTCATTTAAATCCTACCACCACCCTAAATCCTAGTTAAGTGTAAAATATGGGCCCCTTGGCATATGATATACCTTGAAACACCATGTCATTGGCACTCACCATCATTACCTAGCACACATTAAAATATTTCACCATTTGCATGTTCTTTATCACCTTGCCCTTTCTTCTTAGGGTTTGAATTTGGTGTTACATATACTATTAATCCATAATTAATTTCTCCAAATGTTAATATATTCACATCATGGATGGCCATAACCTACAAGATAAACAATGGTACCTCAATGTCTTATCCATACATAAACCACATTGTAATGGGAATTCGAGCCACTCAACAGATGTGGAGCTCTGTCATAATAAAATTAGCATTCATGGCATCATCGTCCACTCTTAATAGTATAAAATGACCAATAAAAGTTATTTATGCATTGTAAGCTACATACCCCAAGTTGTAATGTGTTCAAGTCATGTAAATCCAACAATTTGTCTAAATTTGGGTCTATAGCATGATATAGGCTCTATGGTGTCCAATATCAAATGAAATACCCTATCATTTCCCTTCACCATCACTGCATAGTTCACCTTGAAATCTTTTACCACTTCCATGTTCTATATGGCCTTGTCATTTCCCATCGTTTCACCATTTTCGAAGCTCATAGTAAAATAAAACATCTCCTTCCTACATAACACATTACCATGCCATATGAAGGAACACTTAACCTTATTTTCCATTGTTACCTCCACCAAAAATATTAAATTATTATTGCATACTGCATCGTACATAAAATTTGAGATGAGATCAGTGATCTTGAGTTTAAAGTGAACTATGACAAGTGAAGTATGACTACCAATTTAAAATCATTCACTTCAAAAATCTTATATTATATATATTTAATTAGTTTATTATTAATTATTACTTTATACTATATTTAAATAAATATATTATATTATTATATAATGTGTGTGTGTGTGTGGGGGGGGGGGGGCGGGGGGGGGCGAGCGGGGGATAGATAGATAGATAGATAGATAGATAGTTTATACTAATATGTAAATGATTAATTCAGAATTTTAGTTTCTTAAAACTACTAACATCTTAAATTATTAAGCAAATAAATAAAAATAATTATAACGTAAATGATTATCAGATCAAACATTTAATATTTTATTACACCATTTTGGTTTTGTTTCCATGCTCTTACGTCAAGAAATCCTAATTTTATTTAATCTTTCATAACACATTTCCCTATAGAACATGATTTTTATTTAAATTGAGTGAAAAAATTAAACTATCGATACCTAACTTTATTGTTTACTAATTTATTATTCACTGTTAGATGTTGATGTTATCTACACATTCCCTACCCATGTGGCCCCTTCCAGTTAAAATGACATTCCCACCTATGACACACTTGTCAACTCACAAGCCTCCCTACGCATGAGAGCACTACCAATGGGTGCCCACCTTTACAAATCAACCTGCCACATCAACCAACAAATCATCATCGACCCATTTTAAGCACTGTTGAACTGTACCTTCCTTTAAATGCAAATGAATTTAGGGTATGCTCCTCGCTATAAAATGCCTCCAACTTAATGACATTCCCACCTATAACACACTTGTCAGCTCACAAGCCTTCCCGTGCATGAGAGCACTGCTAATGGGCACCCACTTTACAAATCAACCTGCCACATCAGCCAACAAATCATCATCAACCCCTTTTAAGTAGTGTTGCACTGTACTTTCCTTTAAATGCTGATGAATTTGGGGTATGCTCCTCACTGTAGAATGCTTCCAGCGTAAATATTTAGCAGGAGGCTTATACAGCGAGCGAAGCCCATATATTCAACTCACATGATGACAAAACAAATTATATGTTACCTGGTCCATTCCAATGTTGACACAAAGACAAATTCTAAGATGGTTTATAGGGTCGGCATATTCTATTTAACCACGTCCTATTGGTTCAAATACATGAATATTGTATAGAATTTCTTTATAGGCTGAAGATCTTTACAGGGCGCGTCTTCACCATATTACTCTATTTTTTTTCTCTGAGAGTAAACAGATCTTTCGATGCTATTTTATTTTACAATTTTCTATGTTTTAAATTTTTTTATTTCTTCCATTGCCATCCTCGCCAAATAGGCTTCTGAGATAGTAAAGCGTATATTTAAATAGATAAAAAATCTAATGATACAGCTGCCCGTCTTGAAATATCTGTTGTATTCAGAAGAGTTTTTTCTGTATAAACCCTAGGTGGGTAACCCCTGCTCCACTTTCAACGTATTGGTTAGTTCAAATTTTGGATATGTGGAAATATAAGGATGTATGGGCTACATCGTATGCAGATAAAAACACGTACGTATACACCAATGTATATATGTCGATTAAAATAAACCCAACTCATGTATTGAGGAAGCTCCCGTCGGGAATGGACATGAGCCCTCTCATTCCTCTGCATCAGCTGTGCCCATCACCACTATATTCTCCACCTGTCGCATGGGCACCAATTATTCAACACATAAAAGTTGATAATAAAAAATTGAAAATGGTAAAAGGAATGGCTTTTTACGTAATAAACAAATGTTGTCCTATTTTTACCTTTAAGTGTAAAACTACATATTTTATTGTGGCACCACTTCCCGTGGAAAGTTCTCTGTATTACACATACAAGATAAGACTGATCTCTACAATCATTAATAAAACATAAAATGCCTTTGATTTCTACAATGTATGTATGTCTGTTATGAATTGTCTGACATTTTACTAAGGAGGAACCATGTTGGCAATGTTGTGCACCAAATACGCCTGCTCGAGATTGAATTTTAATACAGTGGATGGACATACTCGCCAACCTGTGCATTCAAATACAATGAATTGCAACTGGCACCAAAAACACCCACTTTTTTTTACATTCAAATTAATGCAAACTGAGCTTCTTCTGCCAGACTCCTAAAGTTTTTTTGGGTTGAGGAGCAAGAAGAGAGATTTTGGATGCAATTTTCACAGTTCTTCAGTCCTTTTTTCTAGCTAAAAAAACTGTCTGCCCAAAAGAAATCAGATTCGTAGCCTGCATCCCTTCTATGCTTAATCCCTACTAGCGGAGGGTGCCTCTTCACATAAAGTGTCAAATATTTAGCACTTAGAATTAAATTTCAAAGGTTTTAATATGCCTGCTTTCTTAAATCTTGTATAAATTCAAAAATGAAAAATTGACACTATTTTATATTTTACATTAAATTTAATGTTTAGTGAGTAAAAATTGAGCATGGAAATATAATTAATCAAATTTGATTTTAAATAATAAAAATTGGTCTTATTTGTACCATCACGCTTGCAGGTAGTTGGTGAATGAAAATATTTAAATTTTTAAAAATAAAAATATAATAATTTTTTTTATTTATGGAATAAATTATAAAGTTTAAATAGTTAAACCGTTTACCAAACTTCATCTTGTAGTTAAAAAAAATGTAGAGTTTTTTAATGATAAAGTTTTTTTGTTGGGATGCTATTTGAAACTTTTTACAAATATATGATTACAATACATGTCATGTTTGGTAAGTCAACAGGTGTTGTATGAACAATTTAACATTTGGATTGTAAATTATTTATGTTGGGCAATTATATGCTTCACCTTCTTTAAATTATTTTTCACAAGTTCGATGTTTGAAAATTTAAAATTATATTCATATTTAGTAGAATTTGTCCTTCCAAATATATGTGATTTACACAGACCATACTATTCAAGTGTGTCACTACCATGCCAGTATTTGGTAGTTATCAAATCAAGAACCAAAGTGGACTATTAATTTTTGTTGTTTACACCTCTTGTAAAACATATAAAACCACATAAAAATATAAAAAAGATGTTGATATTTAAAACAAGAATTCTTTAAAAAATAAAATGGTAAAATAGTTTATTAGAAAAATGGTTATATTTTATGAGTAAAAGTAACATAAATGTAGCGATACGATAGAGAGAAATAGTTATATATCAATTAAAAATATTGTCAAGCTGGACCAATTTTGTTTTAGATTATTTTTTGTTGTAATAAACCACATCTCTAGTGCATAGGCTTTCTACAATTATTTTGTGTTCAGATTTGTAATGTTTTCTGCTTATTTAACAACAAACTGAACCAAAACTCATGGAACAGTTGAAGTTGCAGCCTCCATGCACATTACATAGCATTCCTCAGCCACCTGACTAATTGTGTGCCATATGTAGCAATAAACATTGGTGTGGAAGGTGTAGAAGCTATTTTCTTATTATTTTTTATACTTATACATGTACATTATCCTGGGAGATCACCTTATTCGCTAGCAAAATCAAAAATTGATAAATATTTTAATAAAATTTGATTCATGCAATATTCATATTAATATGATAGTTATAGATCTCATTTTAATATATATAAATAGTCCAAGAATAGTGATATATTGATGAATAATAATTATAATATTTGGTATAATGCATAATCATTTATTAGTTATGTATAAGTGCAAATATTTAAAAAATGATGTAGCAAGTTTCCTATGATCATCTTAATTGTGGCAAGCTTAAAAGTTGGTAAAAATTTTAAAAGTGTGATATTACAATAATAGTCAACAATGAGATTTAAACATGATAAATAATTTAATATTTCACAATGGACTCTTAGATAATGTGATATTTCAGATTAGTTTTTTATTATTCTTTCTATTGATGATCAGTCCTAGATGGGAAAGAATGTAGTGGATTAAATTTTGGTTAAAAGGGGAATATACATTTAAAAAGAAAATAAAACACTTGATAAACACAATAAAATGTAAGAATTTCTCTGATGTGAGAATTTTTGAATTAGTCCTTACATGATTGAACTTCAAATTGATTAATATTATCTGAATTTTTGCACTCAGTGATTTTTTATACACTAATAATAGAGTGTTGTTAACATAATGGCAAAAAAATATATAATTCTTCTGGGTTTTCTTGCACCTTCGGAGCAACTGCTAGTTAAACTGGAGGCTTATACAATGAGCGAAGCTCGTAGATTCGTCTCATATTAGACCCAAAAAAAATATGTTGATTTGCTCTAATCTAACACTGACACGAAGATTAGGGAATATACTCAGTTTGAATAAAATTTTTGTTTTTCTGTTGGTAAATAGATTCTGTAAAATAATCATAAATCATTCAAGCAAACTGCCTGTTACACAAAATAACTATTTCTTCAATGTTCGAGGTCCATTGCCAGCCGTGAATCAAATTCCATCCTGCACTCGGCCCATGCGTCCACTGTGATGGCTGTTCTCAGCAGGCCAGAAAGAAAACTGGCAGCAGGCGCATTTTTTTCTAGAAATGATCTTGCTGCGCTCAACACAGGTAACGTTCGTAGAAAACAAAATACCCATGAAAAATTAGTAAAAAAACTGGAAACAAAATTCTTGTAACAAAATTAATCTTTGAAATGCAAAATGCATTCCTCCCGTTTTGACTGTAAATTCGCTTGGCAAATCTGAAGACAACCTAAACATTAAACTAAAACGTTTAATGCTAAACCCAAGAAGAAATATGTATATTTTTTGAGGATAAAATCGCAATAAAATCCAAACAGTTTTGAAAAATTGATAATTTAAAAAACAAAAAGCACATACCAATCTAGGGAGCTCTGAATGCTACGGTCTCAGGTGAAGCCATCCTCCATCTGCATTTAGGAGATGCAATCTTATATCTGGTATAATTTCTTATGATATTGTTTCTCTCAGGATTTCCACACCTCACGTTATTCATGTAGAAATGAGCCAAACTGAAATTTTTGGCAGAAGATCAACGAAGTCGTGGAGGTATTACCTCTGTGCTGCAGCTAAATACAGTTCTTCAAAAAAAAACACGGCTTTAACCAATTGAACCCTTCCTCTCAATGAATGGATTATGGCAGAGCCATTGCAAACAATTTAGAACTGTTGGGTCTGTTGTACTTCACAAAATGCTCTATGTGCTTTAAATGGCGTCCGAAACAGCCACAGAAGGAGAACCATCTGTGTTAGAGTGTCAAATCCTTCTCCCGAATACCGGTTAACTCCTTGTTTCATCCCAACAGCCTACCACATAGCGAACACTTGGAAGGTTCATAAGACACGTGTTTAAAATTTGCCATATCAATTTGAATTTTTTTTTATCATATTGGTTGAATTTGTCAAAATTTCAATGAATTTCATAACCGCGGCCCCCTAATCAAATACCAATATAAATATATTATATATAATATTATTTACTTATTAATATAATTTAATATAGAGATATACATAATACAATATTTTATTATTTATTATGTATTAAAATTTATAGGGTATAAAATTAAATTACTATATATTTATTAAATGAAATTATTTATATGTTTAATTCATTTTATTTTTTAAATTTTCTTCCTAAATATAATATTATTATAATATAATTTAATTTTATATTATATTAAAATTAAAAAAAATTATAAGGTTCATTATTTAATTATATATATATTTAATGGTATTATTATTTTTATTAATTATTGATTAATTAAGATTGAATAATTTTATTATTATTAATATAATATTTAATAAAATGATGGTCATTTATTTTATATTTTTACATAATTATTTATCTTCTTTCAATTTTAAAATTTTAATATTTCAAAAAACAAATTATTTTTTTATATAATTAAATTTAAATTTTAAAATGAGATTTTAATTATTATAAATTTTATATTTTATTATATCATTTTAAGTTATTATAATTTCAATTATTATTATTTGACATAAATCAATTGTTATAAAATACTGTCAGAAAGATGTTTCGAATCTTTAGACCTTTCATGTACTTACATTACTATGCATTTGTTGCACAATTTTATACACTTGCATCGCATTTTCCATGTATGTGTAAAGTTTGTAAACTTTAATTTAATTTAGATATTAAAACCTAAAGGAGAACTGAAGAACATATTACATCTACAATAATGAGGTGCCAAAAAAATGAATGGCCGCAGTCATTTTTTCATCACCGACATTCGGACAACTTCATTTGAATAAGATAAATGCATCTATTTAGACCAATGTGATTTTTTAGGGTCAAGTGTTCACATTAAAGATTTGTATGGGTAGATTAGATATATTAAATTGAAATGAAATGGTTGTATTTATGTTTATAAGATCCAATGATAATGGTGGCAAGTTTACAAATTGGTAAAAAAATGAATAATACGATATTATAATAATAATCAATGATGAGATTTAAACATGAGAAATAGTTTAATATTCAACAATAGACTCTTGGATAACGTAATATTTTAGATTAATTTTTTTTATTATCTTTTTTATTGACATAGTATTTCATGTGAAATCATAAACTAAAAAGTGGTTTATAGCTCAGACAATGGTGTCATATTTTATTGACAAAGACTCTATGTTTGACATACATCATATCAAATGAGCTTACAGATTGAATCCCTCAATTTCTCCATCTCGTTGCTTAAGAGAAAATATCCTCACTTGACAATCAGTCTTAGGTGGAAGAGAATGTAGTTTCTTGTACATTGATAAAGAGTATTGTTGACATAACAAACAATAAAGATAGTCTATCATAATATAATACATAAAAGGAGAATATATTTTACAAATGAAAATAAAATATTTACTAAATATAATTTCAAAAAAAATAATATAATTCCTCCAGCATTTCTTGCACCTTTGAGGTAACTACTAGTTATTACTCTCTTTTGTATTCTTTTTGAAGTAATCCAATGACAATTTGAAATTAGTTGAAGGAAAATACCTATATGTAGGCTGAGGCAATTTCATAATAAATTATATGTAAAAAGTTATAACATCTACAACTAATTTTAAGATAACATTATTTTCGATTTAAGATTGATTTCAATTTTAGGACCACATTAAACATTGCTTAAATGGGAAGTTGTTTTTTACATTTTATTATGGAGCTCATCACCTTTTTATTATGAAGCATGGAACACATCACATGATCATGTATTCCTAAAGGTTTATTTAGATATTAATTTGAAGACATGTTCATATGTAAATTTGTAAGTAAATTTTAAATGATAATTTATTATACACATTTTCAAAAAATAAATAAGAAAAAAAATTATAATAAAAATGTTATTGCATACAAAAGGTTGTTTTTACTCGTTTTCTCACATTTATTTTTATTTTTATTGAATTTCTTTTTCTTTCTTTTCCATACAACCAAATGACTCAAACATAATTATTTGTAGATTATTTTAAAAGGTTCCTATCTACCTTATTACATAAAATATATTATATATTTTTCTCATATCTAAAAAATCTTATTGCTTTATCTATAAACTAATTACATTATTTTCTAAAGACAATATATATTAAAAAGACATTGAATGCCTCTAGCTTTCACAAAAACTACTTAAAAGTTTTAAATGCTTATAAGTCAATCTTATATTTCCTAACACTCCCTCTTAAGCTTGACTTTCCATGTTGATTGTGTATAATATTTAACTTAGATGCTCAAAAGTTTCCCTAGCTAATGGCTTTGCAAAAATGTTTGTAACTTGGTCTTCATATTGGTAAAATTATAAGTATATTTCACCATTATTATGAGTTCTATCATAAAATTATATCTTATATTAATGTACTTGATACTTTTATGGAAAAAATTATTCTTTTATAATGTTATTACTGAAATATTATCCCAAAATATCTTTTATAAGTATGATAACATTCATCTCATCAATATTGTTTGAGATGCTACCAACATAATTGTTACATATACTAAATTTATTGTTGAAAGAGTTATAGTGGGACATTTTTTAGAAGTCCATGGCACAAATCCAGAATCTAAATGAAAAACATATCCAAGTGCTCTTTCTATCTTCAATGTTACTTTCACAATCAATGTCAGTAGAATTCGAATATTTATATAAAATACCATAATCACTTTTTTTTAAGTTAATTAGCTTAAAGATCATGGGTTTTGAAGATCCAAAACATTTATACAATGGAGAGAAAGATGAAAATATTTACACTCACATGGGATGCCTCTATTGATGGTAGATAAACAGGCAAAAAAGCCTATTGTTGAGGAACCAAGACTTGTCGTACCAAGAAACAAACACTACCTACCTCTAGAAACCCTTTTACCATCAGTTAATCTTATACAAAACATCCACCAAGTATTACTTAGCCATGTACCTACCATTTTTTTCAACTATATTGTATGACACTTCTACTTAGATGCCTCAATGAGCAGAGAGCCATACTAGACGACTAAACTGCAACTCTTTCAATTTTTTTCATTTTAGGTACCTTATTTTATACTCTCTTGTCTTCTATAGATTCCATATGATCTGGTAATGATTTTTTAGTTTGTTTAATTGGCTAAGCTTTATCTTCTACTGATGTAGTTTCTTTTGGTTTTGCCTTGAATATATCAGACTTTTGATTCAATTCCATAGAGATATCTAGTTTATAAGTTTTCAGAGTTGGGTCTAAAGTCTTCTTTAAGTGATTTGTTCTAGAATTAGGTCTCCTTCAGTTCGAAAGGGGTTATTAAGGTCCTCATTTTTAACAAGAGATTTAAGATCATTTGAAGACAAGGTTAAATCTTCACAGGGGATTCATGATTATGATATAAAATATCATAATCACTTGATCCACTTATGTATCTCAAAATTATTTTCCCTACTTATTGATGTGAGAACTTTATAGTTTTTTGTGAACCTTGAAATTAGACTCACTCCAAGCATTATGTCAAGGTTTGTTTTCATCAAATACATCTAATTTATAATTAGTATTTTATACAATGTTGGGCCAACATTTTTGAAATTATCCTCTTTTTCAACTTCAAACCTAATATAATAGGTGTAGATGTTGGTTTGAATCTCAACATCCTAACCCTCTTTAAAACATTACTAGCATAATTAGCTTGATAAATGAAAATTCCACCATTTGTATGATTTACTTTAACAAGAATAAAATATTTCAAGAAACCTATATTGGTCATTTCAAACTCTTTCTTCATATCTAATTCAAACAACTCAATTGAAAAAGTTACTATGAATATCAAATCATCAATATATAGACATATAATAAAAAATTTCACCTTGATCATTCATCTTGTTATACATAATTGGTTTATTGTTTATTTTTATTTTAATCATCAATCAAAAAGTATGATTCAATGTGACTCTACCAAGCTCGTGGTGCTTTCTTCGAACCATATAATTCTTTTTTTAATCTATAGACATTGCTTTCATGACTAGGAATCTCATAAGTAGGTGGTCATTGAACATATAATTATTCTTTCATTATTAATTTTAGAATTTATGAATTGATGTCCATCTGATAAACTTTGCACTTATTATAATCTATAATTAAGGTAATGCCTAGGTGATACCTTATGGAAGACTAGACTACATTTTCCGTTAAAAGTATTGATTTAGAGATACCTTATGAAACTAGGTTACTAATTATTTCCACATTGATATTTGTTTTGTTGGATGATTTTCATTATAAGGTATTTGTGATAGTTTATTTCTTTTCAATGCTTCCATCCCATGTTCCTTGTCCAATAACTTAAATATATCTGCTAATTAACACTTTCTTAGTGATTGGATTATATAATTGATATACTTTTGACTCTTTGTCATATCCAAAAAATTACACATCTTTATCCTTTAACATTTAATTTCTTTGTTTTCATATGGCACATGAGCATATACCACACAACCAAAAACTCTTAAATGAAATACACTATTTTTTTTAACTCCAAGCTTCATAAAAAATTATACCACAAACACTCCTTTTAGAATATATGTTTAGAATATATATTAAAAATACTACTAATTTAACATTAAATTTCCCTAAATAAATCCAAAAAAACCACCATAAAAATTCACACCAATTTTCAACAATAGGTAATGCATTTTCTTCCATAGTGAATGCTAACAGCTATTAATATGAATAGACTACCAAACTAATCTTTGTTTGTCTTAGGATTACACTGAGTTATGATATTTAGGCACTATGTTAAGGTTGAACAAATGTTGTTTCCTCCTATCTTACGATCAAAATTATATAACCTCATTTAAGGTTCACACTATTAGATTTATGATCAGAATTGAAACAATCAAAAATTGCAACACAATGAATAATGAACACAAGATAAATCTGATTTACTCTTTAGAAGTCTGCTATGTCTTATAAATTATACTTGTGATTGAAATTTTATATATCTTGAAAAATGAGTAATCATTATATATACAAGTGAGAGGAAAGAGACATATCTCTTCAATCTCCTTGTTGGCAAAGAGACACATCACTTCAATCTCCCTGTCAGCATCCATCAAAAGTCCAAGATGTTAGGCTAGAAGTGGGAGCCCGAAGCTGCTCCTCCAACATCAACACTCCCTCTCAGCTAGGGAGGATACTTTCAGCTACATAAGACATATCACCTCATCATGATGTCAACCACAATGGATGACATCCATCATGGCTCTCTTAGAGTGTGGAATCAAGGGATTTCACCTCGAACTTCTCTCACACAAAAGAACTCATTATCAAGGGATTTCATCTCAAATTTCTCTCATAGAGAAGAACTCGTTATCAAGGGATTTCACCTTGAATTTCTCTCATAGAGAAGAACTCGTTATCAAGGGATTTCACCTTGAACTTCCCTCATAGATAAGAACTCGTTATCAAGGGATTTCACCTCAAACTTCTCTCACAAAGAAGAACTCGTTATCAAGGGATTTCACCTAGAACTTCTCTCACAGAGAAGAACTTGTTATCAAGGGATTTCACCTCAAACTTCTCTCACAGAGAAGAACTCATTATCAAGGGATTATTGATACTGAGACTCTTTCTCAGTTAAGGTTGTATTCTCTACTATACCAAGCTTATCTCAAAAGTACACAAACTTTAACTTGGAGAGAGGCTTGGTGAGAATGTCTGTCATCTACTCATCAGTGTTGATATACCTCAACTCAATAGCTTTCCTCAATACCATATCTCTGGTATAATGGTATTTGATCTCAACATGCTTGGTTCTATCATGAAACACTGGATTGATAGAAATATTCACACAGCTCTGGTTATCACAATGAATGATTCTAGGCTCCATTGATTGTTCAAACAATCCTTCAAGGAGATTATGAAGTCATACTACTTCTCGAGCTGCCATACAAGCTACAATATACTCTGCCTCTATTTTACTGAATACTACAAATGATTATTTCCTATTGCACAAGGAAATCATAGCATATCCCAAATTGAAGCAACATCCAGAGGTGCTCTTCTGATTAGAGACACATCCTACCCAATCAGAATCAGTATATCCATGCAGTTTCAAGTCTACACTAGAAGAATATCTCAAGCCATATCCAATTGTGCCACACAAGTATCTTAGGATATGCTTCACTACAACTAGATGTATTTATCTTGGTTCACACATGAACTGACTAAGTGCACTCACTGCATAGCAAATATCTAGTCTAGTATTAACTAGATACATCAATGAACCAATCATTTATCTATACATGCTAGGATCCACCAGATTTGAACTATTTGCAGCCTCTTTTAACTTCAACAAATTTGACTCCATCGGTGTAGATATCGGTTTGTAATTTATCATACCAAATCTCTTCAATATGTCAATAGAATACTTCCCTTGACTTAGAATGATCTCATTTGGTTTTTGCCATACTTTTAAACCAAGGAAGTAATGTAAGAGATCAAGATCCTTCATTTCAAATTCTGAAGCTAACTCCTTACATTTGAACATGAGGTGATCTTCTCTAGTAATAAGAAGATCATCAACATAGAGAACCAAGATTAATGCTTTGCCATCAATTAGCTTGAAGTATAGGTTTCAATCAGTATCATTCTTGGAGAAATCCAAGCTCATCAAGTATCAATCAATTCTTTCATACCAAGCACGAGGAGCCTGCTTAAGGCCATACAAAGCCTTCTTCAGCTTGTAAACATGAGACTCCTTCCCATGAACCTCAAAACCATCAGGTTGCTCAATATATACCTCTTCCTCGATTACACCATTTAGAAATGTTGTCTTCACATCCATTTAGTGTAATTTCTATCCTTTAAATGTTACAATAGCAATGATGGTTTTGACGGATGTATAATGAAAAACTGGAGCAAAGGCTTCCTCATAATCTACTCCCTCTTTCTAAGAGAATCCTCTAGCCACAAACCTAGCCTTGTACTTCTCAATGCTTCCATTAGTTGCATGCTTAATCTTGAAGAGCCACTTAGAAGAAACAACATATTTTCCTTTAGGTCTTGGTACGATATCCCAAACATCATTCTTGAGGATGGATTGATACTCTTCAGCCATAGAATCTCTCCATACTTGTTGACTAGTAGCTTCCTTAACACTAGAAGGCTTAGACTCAATAATTTGACTCGTTAATAACACATAATCTGAGAACTTATGAGGTCTCTTGCTTTCTCTAAGAGTTATTCAGGGAGCTGTATATTTTCCTACCTCTTGTATGTTTTATTGAGTCCATCGAGGCCTTTTTCATACTATAACAATGTCACTAGGTTCATCAGTTGGTTCCAAAGGCTTAATTGGAACATCATCTTCTTTTGAATCCAAAACCTCCCTCTGAATCTCAGGAGTATGGTCAACTTCCATATCCTGAGGAGACTCTTGGTCTTCATTATCTATCTCCATATGAATGCTCTTAGATATTTTGAATGCAACATCCTCTTCAAATGTAACATCCCTATTGATCTCAATCAACTTCTGACCTCGAATGTAAATTCTATAGGCTTTTGAAGTTTCACTATATCCTAAAAATATTCCCTTCTTGCTAGAAGAATTCAACTTAGTCATTTTATCTTTTGGTATGTGAAAATATACTAGACAATCAAAGATCCTCAATTTACTTACTTCCAGCTTCACCCTTGTGAAAGCTTCTTCAGGAGTCATGTTCTCTAAAATGCAGTGAGGGCTTCTATTCTGAACATAAACAGCTGTCTTAGATGCTTTAGCCCAAAAGAAGATTTGCAGATCTTGGTCATGAATCATAGCTTTGGTAGCGTCTACAATAAATCTATTTTTTCTTTTTGCAACACCATTTTGCTGAGGGTTGTAAAGAACATAGAACTCCCTCTTAATCCCCATTTCAATGCAAAAGTTATAGAATTCATCAAAGGTGTACTCCCCTTCATTGTCAGATCTTAGAACTTTGATCCTCTTCCCAGATAAGTTCTCTACCTGAGCTTTAAACTCTTTGAACCTCTCAAGTACTTCTTTAGATTCTTTAGATTTCAAGAAATAAATTCAAGTCTTTCTAGATTGGTCATCAATAAAAATAATGCAATACAAGAAACCACTTAAAGAAGCAATAGACATTGGACCACATAAATCAGAATGAATGAGATCTAGAATACATTTAGATCTACTTTCTCTACTATAAAATGGTATTTTAGTATTATTACCCATGGCACAACCTTTGTAGGTACCTTCATGATCCTGGTTGAATTTTGGAAGACCCATGACCATTTTATCCATGATAGGTAGAGCTTGAAAGTGTAGGTGAGCCAATCTTCTATGCCATAGATCACACAAGCTTGAAGAATCATGTACTAATGCCTGAAGTGGAGAAGTTATTTGCCTATAGAGGCTCTCATGTCTAACTCCAATTATTCTAGCAGTTTTGAAGTTAGAATTCTTCATCCACACAAGAACTTTGCCTTCGGAGAAAGCATCTTGATAACCCTTGTCTTCCAAGGCTGAAATGGAAACCAAATTTCATTTGATGCCTGGAACATAGAGAACATCACTTAACCTTAGAGTAATGCCAGATTTTAAGTGGAGAGTAGAGATTCCAATCCCTTTCACTGAATAGCTAGCATCATCTCCAATGATAACTTGTTCACTAGAATTTCTCTCCATCAAGTTTGATAAATGCTTCTTAAAATCAGTGATGTGTCGAGATACACCACTATCAATCAACCAAGTATTGGTGTCGGTAGGTACATTGCTTGATAATGCCGAATAGAAAAAGTATTCACACGCTTCCTTCTGAGGAGAGGCATCATCAACATCTGCAATGGTGGCTTGTTTCTTAGGCCTGGAGGGACAATGTTTGGCAATGTGACCATACTTGTCACACCTAAAGCATTGAATTTTGGAGAGGTCCCTCTTCTTCTTGAAAGTGGGAGCACCATCAGTTCTATTATCTTTGTTCCTCTTGAAGAATCCTTTCTTCTCATTCTTGCTTTTCTTCTTAAATGATTGAGAGGCAAGGACATGAATGTCTTCATTGATAGAGCTTTGACCAATTCCTCTAGCGACCAATCTAGACTCTTCTTGAATGCATTCTACCCTCAATCGATCTAACTTGGGAAGTTTCGATCTTGCACTGATTCCTTGAATGTAGGATTCCCATGATGAAGGAAGGCCATTGAGAGCAAGCATGGTCAAGTCTTTGTCATCAACTACATGACCAATTGTAGAGAGTTGATTTCTTAATTCTGAAATCTTCATAAAGTAAGAAATAATTATTTCTCCTTTCGCCATTTTCACATGATGTAGTTGTTGCTTCAGTGCAAGATCCCGGCTGGTGGTGTTGATTTCATACATCACCTCCAAGGTTTTAAACATGTCCCTTGCCGTATTCAACTTGGAGACAATCAGAATAATATGATCTTTAATGGAGTTAACCAATATCTTCTTTGCCTTGATGTCTTTCTTTTTCCACTGCAACTTCTCTTCTTCCTCCAAAGGTTCGGGAACTTTGGTTTCCACAAACTCAGCCAAGTCATTTTCTTCCAAGGTGAGCATGAATCTAAACCTCCATGATGTGAAGTTGGATGATTCTTCGAGTCTATCCTCAATTTTAAGACTGTTCACCATCTTGACTAAAATAGGGATAGACAAGAGATATAAAGAACAATAGAGAGTATTGATGTAATGACAAGTCTGATCACGATCTTCTTCAAACCTGCTTTGATACCATGTTAGATTTATAATCAGAATTGAAACAATCAGAAATTGCAATACAATGAATAATGAACACAACAAGATAAATCTGATTTACTCTTTAGAAGCCTGCTCGTCTTATAAATTATACTTGTGATTGAAATTTTATATATCTTGTACAATGAGGAATCATTATATATACAAGTGAGAGGAAAGAGACACATCTCTTCAATCTCCCTGTTGACAAAGAGACACATCACTTCAATCTCCCTGTCGGCCTCCATCAAAAGTCCAAGACGTTGGGCTGGAAGTGGGAGCCCGAAACTGCTCCTCTAACATCAACACACATAGGTAATGCTTTCAAAATGATTATATATAAAATATCTTTGAAATCGTAGCATATAACCATTACAACGTTTTAATGCCCCGGACCACCTTATTGTATATGAATGAAGACTCATAAAATCAATTAGATTAATGCGTCCCCAAATATACTTATCTATGGCTTATAACGATCACCCAATATTATCTCTATGATCGTATTACGTATGTTTTCCAAGTCGAAATTGCTGGACTTTCTAGTTATTAATGTCAATCCAGAGTTTTGCGGGATCGTGGGTTTAATTACGGGACAATGGCACTATGATCGAGCCACCTCTAACCTCTATTACCAGTTGATCCACTTTAATGTTTGTGAGTAAATTACACTGAGTATTCAGTTATGGACTCCTTATACTCTTGATTTTAATGTTGTTGTTTAATCACATAATTACCTCCATCCAGGCACAATCAAAGTATTCTTATTATCTTTAATTATCGTCATGATATGATCACTTTCAAACTCATGTTTGATAATAGCTTAACCATTCGAACGTTTAACCCTATTGATTTTGGGAATTATTCGATTACTATATCCCACGTGGCCTTTAATACATATTCTATTTTCTCAACTATTCAGAACATTTTATTTTTTTAACAATTAATTCTTGCACAGATTGAGTTCTGTCACCAAGAGAGAAACTATATAGGTGATCTGAATATCAAAAGGATATTGCTATATGTGTAGATCCTAGCCCATTCATTATTATCTTGATTTAAATGTGTGTTGCAACTAGATTATGTAACTGCAGATTACCGTTAGAAGTTGTGTTTTGATAAAAATGTATCACATAAAGGTAGAAATATTATTCAATTTGGCTGTGCATTATGAAGCTTAGTTTGTTGAACTTTTCCAAGAGAGGCAGGTTCGTTAACTAATATACCTCGATCTTTTTGAAAAATTAAGAAAATCTTTTAAACAATTACCATAACCCAAAAAACAATTGGTTTTTCAAACTCAGTCTAATAAAGATCTATTTAAACCAAATAATAATAATTATGTTAAATTTGTTTACACAACCCAAATGCATATTTCATTATCTTGAAAACTCCTCATTATGGCATTATGGCATTCGTATATATTCATTCGCATTTTTTTAATACATGACCCCTTATTATATGGGATCCTAAAAGGTGCCTTAAGTTTTTAAATTTGATCACATTCAGTAGTCAAAATTAGGTTGGCAAGGCTCTATTGGCCTAAATTATGTTCCTTTATGAGTCAATCATATAATTAATTGAATGAGGAATGAAATTTGATAAAAATAAGCACATAATTATATTAGTAGTCATTATTAGGCCGATGAAGCTTGATTTATTAAAATTGCATTTCTCATCAAACTAATTCAATAATTGGTTTAATGAGGGAGATAGCTGGTCAAATTTCACCCCAAATCATATTAAGTATTCATAATTAGGTTGATAAGGATTTATTTACACAAATTTCATCCCCCATTGAACCAATCAACTAATTGGTTCAATGAGGTAGTCAATTCAAGAAAATAGAGCCATAAATCACATTAAGTGGTCATAAATAGGTTTACAAGAATTGATTTACATTAATTACATCAACCATTGAACTAATCAAATAATTGATTTAATGAGATAATCACTTAGAAAAAATTTATCCCCAAATCATATTATGTGATAATTATTAGGGTGAGGGAGCTTGATCCTATTATTTTAACAAACTAAAAATTGACCAACTCTTACATTCAGTGGGGAAAACATATATAAGGACTTATTCATCTGAATTAATAATGACCAATAAATAAGGTTTAATTAATAACCAAATGTATTCAATTTTTTGCATGTATTCTTAAGTCAACCTTAATAATTATGGTTGTTTAGTCAATGAATGTTAGTGATTATAATAATATGGTTATTTAGTCAATGAAATTTAGTGAAAATAATATTTCATTATGAGTAGGTATTTTATTAGGTTAGTGATGAGGATGACCTTTTGTAGAGTAATTGTGTGTAAGAGTTTCTTTGTTACAAATATTAAATAACTATTATGAAGTTTTTAACTAACTCAATGTGAATTTATTAAATAACATATTATGAATTTATTAAATAAGACATTATGCATGCATAAAAATAACACATGATAATTTTATTTATTTTATATATATAGTATTTATTGATATATATCTCATATAAATGTATTTATTAATGTGGTCATCTACACTAGAAATGGGTTGTAATTGAATTGTCCCACATGAGTTATATTTGATTCTAATTTTTAAAATATAAACTATAATCATAATTTAACCAACCATCCACAACTTAAAGTATATAGCTGAAAATAAAGGAAAAATATCATAAATATCTAGTAATAAGGGATATATTAATAATTTTGTGAATGTAGTATTTCTTCATGTTCATTGTTTCAATGTGTCACCTATTCTTATTCTTATGTGTGTTCCTACATTCAACACTTTATATTTTTTTAATTCAATCATTAAATAATGTGATTAGTCTCAAATCAACTAATTTTTACAATAATGTTAGGTAGTTGTATCCAATAATGATGAATCTTTATAATTAGACTCAAATAGACATTCTCTTATGGACTCTAATGTCATAATAAATTTTTGTGAACAATCCAAAATTACCATCAACATAATAGTTATTACCTCTATATGTAATTAATTAATAAATGCATAATGTGATATTAAATAAATGCATGGTGGTTGTTAAAAAACTGCTAGCTATGAGAATATTACACAAGGTTATGATCTATATAATTTATTCTCATCACTACCTTAACAAAATATCTACTTATAGAAAAGTATTATCATTGTTGGCTCACATTCATTAAAATTTTGTAAAAATAAATTTCAAATTTGGGCTGCAATATTAAGGTGGGAAGAAATTTTTGGCAAACATATGTATAGAACATTTCATTGTATTGGGAATATAGTAATCACCATATTATTTGAAATGATTGAACTTAATGGGACCTAGTTAGTCATCATTGGTCATAATTATCCCTATTTATTTGCTTTGGTTTTTTTCCACCCTAATAATGATATTATGATATTTTGCATCTATTCTTATATTACTCATTATTTGACATTAATTTGATTTATTTGATATTAAATTGTCTATCATTAATCATTCTTAGTTCAACATAGTGAAGGATGATTTGATGCCATGTGCAAAATATTGAATTAGATGTTTTTTTTTTTAATTTAATGTATGTTGGTCCATACTATTATGAATATGACAAACCAAGGTTTTAACATAGGAAGATTCCCCTATTATTTAGTAGTTTTTAGTAGCTAGTGTGAAGTTATTAAATAATATAATGAGTCAAATAAATAAAACATTAGAATTATTAAATAATGCATAATAAATATATTAATAATAATTTATTATGAGTTTATTTTTCATTATTTTTGACATATATATTGATATACATCCTATATTACTATATCTCTTAGTGTTTTTATATGTCCTATTAATTTATATGGGTAATTGGAATATGTAGTGAGAATAGGTAAATAAGGAAAAGGCAAGAGAAGATTAGAGGGAGATGTGTTTAAATTTAATTAAACACATGAATAAAATTCAAAATTCTACATAAAACACAAGGGGAACATGTCAAAAGTTGAACAATACAAATAACACAAATAAAATTCTAATTATAACTAATAACCAATCAATATTTACAAATGCATTAAAACTATAATAACTAAATAGTTTCATGCCAAAAATAGAAGGTTTTTACACAAATATAAGTAGAAGCACACCAAGATTCCTTAAGATATTTCAAATAATACATATTATAATGAATGAGAGAAGAGGGTTTTATTATAGAAGGACACGAAGGGTTACAGTTGGGAGTGCCTATCGTGTGTGTGTGTGTGTGTGTAATGTATATATGTATCTAAATACACATACACACACAACTCTACATGCATACATACATACATACATACATATACATATGTATGTGTGTATGTTTACACACACACACACACACACACACACACACACACACACACACACACACACACACACACACACACACACACAGATAGATATATAACTATGTGTGCGTGCGCGCATGTGCATGTATCGATATATGTGTATGTGCATGTGCATGTGCATGCATATGTATATGCATGCATGCACACGCGCGCGCGCACACACACACACACACACACACACACACACACACACACACACACACACACACACACACACACACACACACACACACACACACACATATGTATATGTGTGTGCATGTGTGCGTGTGTGTACGTGTGTGTGTGTGTGAAAGATTAGATAACTTACAGGTATATTTATCTGAGTGAGAAATTTGTAGGGATTTATGAATGATTTTATGTATTTACATTATACAAGCTTGAACATGATTGGGTATGGGTTTTAAATGTAATTAAATTGTGTTAATGATCAATTGAAAAGTTATAAATGGGTGATGACAAATGTAAAATAATTAAGAGTGTCATTAGTTACTTTTACTACACAATAAAATAAAAACATTAAATTAAAAAAATATTCGAGATCCAAGATTTATAGCCTTGAAAAGAATAATTTTTTAATCCTCATTTGTGTACAACATTAAATATGAGATCCGATAAATAATAGTTTGGAAGATCAAAATAATACTATACAATAACACACAATGAAATAAAAAATGAATATAAATTAGATAGATTGCCATGATAGGCATATAATATAGGCACATGTGTGCAATGTTAATAGTACATATATTATTGTGATAGATGATAGGTTTTCGCTATACCTTTCATTTAACCAAACATTATATTGGTGTCATTTTCTATCAGGGCGAGTGTCCAAGGCTATATGTAATAAGATGTTAGATATTTGAGTTAAAAAATCATTGTTTGAGGGGTGTTTACTTTATTTTTGATGTTTAAATCTTAAGTGCAGAAAATAAGATTCTAATCATATGTTGCAAAAAAGGTAAATCTAGAAAGTTTTACTAACTAAATATCCCCTATGGCATTCCTTGTTAAAAGGATTATTTGGTTCACACCATCAACATCTAGAACTTAAACATCTGGCATAAGACACTATGGTGTCCTCACTCGACTTGTCTAATTGGGTAGGATAGTGTTGTATTTCAAAATGTGGGAATGTCGATTGCCTATTGTCACCTAAACTGCTTCTTGATAGATTCTAAATATGAAGATAAGTTTTTTTAGTCAACAAATTTTTCTATTAACTTTAATCTTATGATAGTTGAAAGACACAATTTGCATAAAGGAAACTCACTTGCATTTAACTAAAACAAATTTTGCATTTAATGAAAGCAAAGTTGCATTAAAAGAAACACACATTGCATTAAAAGGGAAATCATACTTTACATTGAAAGGGAAATCACACTTTGTGTTAAACAAAAAATTACACTTGCATTAAAATGAAATATAACTAATTCAAAAAGAATACACTTTTAAACTATAAACTAAAAATAACAAGTATCTTGATCTTCAGAGAGAAGTGGGCCCTTGCTTCTTCCTCAGAATGGGATCAGCTTTAACTCAGTAGTGGAATAGATTGTTGTAATTTATGATAATTCATTATCAAAAAAAACATATACAGATGATATGAATTCTACTAAAAAAATGTTTCCTAATTTTCTTTAATCTCTACTACCCTAGAATGAGAAGGAGACATGTACTTAAAGCACATCTCAGTAACCATTCTCAGAATAAAAAATCTAGCGATCTAAATAGCAAAATCTATTTGTTCTCAATAAAATATATAAGAATAAGATGCCACACTTATAGAAAGCATTGGAATTGATTCAACTAACAATAGACCGAGTATAAGTAATATATATCTAAAGAGATTATGTCCAAATTTATAAAA
The DNA here is from genome assembly GCA_037957365.1 of Torreya grandis. Classification (NCBI taxonomy): domain Eukaryota; kingdom Viridiplantae; phylum Streptophyta; class Pinopsida; order Cupressales; family Taxaceae; genus Torreya; species Torreya grandis. The sequence goes on along the minus strand of JARHVA010000425.1, from coordinate 4,329,664 downwards.
TAGAAATACATTTATAACTAGATCATTTTAGACTATTACTATGAATAATAATATCTAAAATAATATATCTTAAGAGGTTTCATATATATATATATATATAGAGTTGCTATATTAATATATAGAGTACAGTTGGGTATCTTTAGAGCATGGCTAGGCATCTTCGGAGCACAGTTGGATAGGTCTAGAAAATTTCATCAAAATGTCTTTGAAGCTTTATCATAACATATTTGAAGCTTAGATGGAATATCTTCAGAGCTTCAACAGAACATCTTTGTATCTCAATGAAGCATCTTCAGAGTTGATTATGTAGATCTTCAGAGCTTGACTAATGATTTTCATAGCTCACTATGTTCTATGTTGATTCTTCAAAACTATTACCAAAAAGGAGTTGATAAAACTTTTGATGATTTCTTAGAATAATCTAACCAGAGAGATGCATCTCTGTATGCAAAACTATACTCATTTCATCCAAGTTAGACATAAATAAAAAGATAGAGAATCAACTATATATCACATACAAACAAAAGATAATTTCAATCATTTTCTACTTAGATGAGACATTAACTATTAAATATGATGCAATATATAATCAAGAGGGAACACTTACGGACAATTTATATGAGATATAATGAGCTATATAGAATCCTCATCAATAGGCATACAAAAATTTATATCTGCCAACATAGTATCTAATGTTGGGTGAATGCCATATACGCATATACAACACCAAAAATATGTAAATTTCTATATAGACATACAAAAAAATACATCTCATGTAAGACATACTATTCATCAAATAGCCTCCCTCTATTTACCTTCCTCGAAGAAGATCTTGGATTCCCTAATAGTAGATGGAGACCCATCTAATGTTTTAGATAACTCTAAGGTCTAATTACGGGTCCTACTCTCATAGCTCACTTGCATCTAAACCTATTAAAAAATTATTATTATTATTACAAAATTAACATAAAATACATTCAACCAATTTTTAATAAATTAATTTTAAACTACAATAAAAAATAATTTAAGCATGCAATTACAGCAAGCTCATGGTCCTATTCAATCTATTTTTGATGCTCAAATAAGTCAATGGTAGGCTCAACTATTTGAATAGGCATTTGAAATATGGGAGAAACATGAAAATTTATCTTACTAATCATCTGACTGGGACAATAAAATGTCATAAGATAACCTTACATATAAAATACATTCACATAAGTTATATTTGTCCCAAGTATGTATTAAAATTATTAAAACAAGTCTATTTTTACAATTCAAAATTACAAGTTAATATATACCTCAGTCATTACCTATGCAGATGACATTGCAACAATAATGCCTATGTTTGTCTCAGCTCACAAAGAGGGAGGAGTGTCTACTTGAGCCATCAACTATTCATGTAAAAAAGGTCTCGCTTACTTTTATATAAAGTATCAAAGATATATATGGCAATTTTTTCTCAATGTAAACCAAGATATATATGGAAATGTATTTTAATGTGCATATGATGAAAATACAATGTAAACCAAGAATCATGGATGTATAACTGTCATACAATGTGTAATAGCCAAGAATAGAATTTATCTTGCATTTTGGAGGTAATATAAAAATTGTAATACATGTAGGACGTGTGAGTGGAAGAGTAGGATGTGGAAATAATAGTAGCACTTCGACAAAGCAAAGATAGGGAGATAAAAGGAATAAGAGACATATCAATAACTCTATTCTTACTTTTAAATATTCTTTGGATAGAGTAAACTGTCAATAAGTGTCTATAAGTTTATGATCAATCATGTGGTGTTCATATCTCTATTTAGAGAATATTCAAGTCAATATTCTACAAGTTCAAAGTGGCAAAACCCAAATTTCAATACTCTGTCTTCAGGCACAGTCAAAAAGAGGACAACATAGTCAGTTTAAAGTGTCATTATAAATGATTGAAAGATGAGTAAGGGATATAGGATCTCTATGAAATTAATTTAAATACATTGGAAGTCTCAATAATATTGATAAAATTTAAAATACATGGGAAGACTATATACAACCCAATTAGTAACAATTCTGAGTTTGCATAGTCATAAATAAAGACCACATAGAGCTTTTGGAAATAGAGTTGAGGATATAAGGTATTGTGAATGTTGTGGGATATTATTTTTTCATGTGTGTGATTCTTTTAATTTATCTCAAATGGGGATAAAGAGTCTTAAGGGTTTATTTTGTCCTATTTGTTGACATAGCCATGTTGGAGGGGTACAAAAATTCTATAAAACTACATGTTGGTAGTGATTTAGTATTGATAAAGGAAAATTAATAATTTGAGAAGATGTGTGGGTTAAAGGAAGAGACATTTCAAGTTGTATAAGCTTTGATAAGGTCCAAAAGGTCATTTTAGCTCATGTATTATCCTCTCAAGTAGGTGCAAGATTGAGATAACACAAGTTATGGTTTGAAATTGGAAGATGAGATAACAAGTGATTTAATTGATGAAAAGTTATTAAAATTTGTATAAATGTGTATTTATATAGGAGGAAGAGTATTTTTAAGGTTTGAAATTGATATGATTTTTTATGGTACAGTTTCATAGTTAGTAGCCTTCAATTAGGCCTAGGAGACATAATTAGTCCTGAGGGGTGTTGAGTTAGGTTTTCTCCAAAGAGAGTTAAATTAGGAAAGTGACTAAATAAACTATGTGATGTAAAGGGGTATATAAATATAGGTTTGGTTTGGTTGGTATATTTATATTTTACTCAGAACAAGGAGGTTTGCCATAAAAAAGGGCTAGTAGAAAGAAGGTGTCAAAGAGGAAAGAAGAGTTAAGTGAAGATTTGAAGCTTGGGGGTTGTGTGTAATGGTTGGATGCATGAAATGAGATTTAATTGATTAGGTATATGTTATTATGATTATTTTGAAAGGAAAAAATCAAATTAGCATGTAGACCTATGAAAAGACATAAGAAGATTGTAAAGAATAGAGCAAGGATAAAGAGAGAGAACATGAAAATAAAATATGAACTAAGGAGGTTGATGTTAAAAGGAAATATTGTAGTGTTAGTTGATTATTAAAATGACTTCAAGAAGATAAGGAGGATTAATTTAATACAAGGAGGCTTAAGAGCCATTGAGTAGGTAAGAGTGAACAAGAAAGACCTAGTAAATACAAAGTGACCAAAGAGATAAAGAGGTTGAAGACAAAAGACAAAGAAAGAAAAGGAAAGATCAGAGTTGGGTATTTGGTAGAGGTAAGTGTGTGTTTCCATCTATATCAGGGAATATTGTTAGAACATATGAATCAAGATACTTGATATATAAATTTAAATTAAACTTATAAGGCAAATATACATAGATCATAAGATTAACTCAAAATTTTACCTCTGTATAAGTAAAAGGACAACACCTTATAGAGATAGATGCAGTAGTGGATGGGCCAGTAGTTAGATCCAAATATGTAAATAATGGCTACATTAAATCAAATGCTATAAATTTTTATTATGATGATGAAGGCACCATCACCTCCTGTGACATAGAATATATATATATATATATATATATATATATATATATATATATATATATATATATATATATATATTAATTGTTAGATAAATTAAATGTGTAAATATAACATGACATTTATATAAAATATATTTGTATCCATTTAGTGAATGATGTTTGCACACCAAATGTGCATGCCAAAAACTCATCACACAAAAGAATATTATCCAAGCCTAATGAACCACCAATGCCATCATCATCAGAAGGTCCAGTGCACATAGTTTCACAATAACTACAAGGGTGGGGTCAGGTATGCACACTAGGAGGTGTATCTCTAGCATCAGTCTATGAGAGTCTACTCATATATTGAATGAGTGTATCAATGAGAGAACTAAGAGCATGTAGAGTGTCGATCTCCATGACCTGCTGAACAATAAAGGGGATTTTGACCTCAAGTGGATTTTGGATATGGATCCTTACAAGATGATTATGTGCATGATATGTACCTAGTTGATCCTACACAGAGCCTTTCCCTCAGCCCTAAAACTGAGTAGAATCAAAATATTTTGGAATCTCATTAAGGAAAAACTCACAATAAATTTTACTCAAAAATACAATGGGACCTCATGGTTATTACACAATGGATAGTCAAACACCATCGATCTCAAAATCTGGTTGTGATTAAATTATGTTGGCTATAATCTATTGGAAAACATTTAATAGTTATGGGAAATGGGGTATTGGTGGTTGGGTCAATGAATAAGGCACAGATAGATGATTTTGATATTTTTTGTTCTTGACTTGAAGTACTGATAATTTGTCAGTATAATAATCCCTACAACTATCTCGATATCAAGTCCATATGTCAATTTGACTCATTATAGAATCAGTTTGACTTAATAATGCCTCTAGAAAATTAGTTAGATGGGTGCAGTGGGGGTTGGTGGAAGTGGGATCCCTCATTCTACCAAATAATTCTTTAATTTCAATTTTATTTCCCACAATATTTTCAATTATAATCTCATGACTACCTGGGAGATTTTGTGGAAATGTAGGAGGGTTAGGTGGAGGGATAGGAGGAGGAACAAGAGGGTTTTGTTGAGGATTAGGTGGAGGGTTAGGAGGAGGAATAAGATGTTTATATGGAGGGTTAGGAGGGTTAACAGGATGGTATTTTCAAAATAAACAAATTACAACTAAAAATTAGGATTAAATGATGAAAATTGTGCAAAATTTGGGTTAACAAGTGTAGATTTTTAGCACTTACCTCTTCTAAATGGTGGTATCATCGATTAGTGGCTTCTTGGGATGAATTTAGTGGATTCCATTCAAGTTTTTATCTCTCTCACACAAAACACAATCGAGGAAGGTGAGGATAGCAAAGGAAACTCGAATGTAAAAGGGTGAATTTACATTCAAGTTTCAATTTTTTTGTAACACAGGTAGTGCAATCGCATTATTAACATGATCAAATTATTGAAAACAAAAATAACATGATCATTTTTATAATTTGATCATAGTATTTTTTTAAATAACATGATCATGTTATAGCTCGGTAATTATCGAGCCATAATTTAAATAACATGATCACATTAATTAAATAATGTGATCACGTTATTTATTAATGTGATCACAATACATAAAATTTCCACAAAATTTTCCCCCAACTCTGTGCACTTACCCATGAATAGTCATATTATAGGTATGAAGCATTCAAAGAGCATCCCATGAGCCATATTTTTTAAGTTAAAATCTAGATCATTGTATGCATTTACATATAGTATATTGCACCCTTGTGCACACACTTTCCCATACATAAAGGAAAGTTACATTAATCTAAGGCCCTCTTTAGAGTAGTGGTTATGTGGATAGTGCTCATTGAAAAATGGGTCTCTGAGATCATTTGACACCATGATCCCACTAACACGTTTTTGACAACTCATTCCAAGGGTGAAGGGTGAAGAGTTGGGGTTTTATCAATACACAGTTAGCAACAACCTATATCCCATATCTAAATACATCAACTAAAAGGAGATAGATAACCCAAAAAAATGAATTTAGTCACATTTAGATCCAGTCATTATTTTATACTTACACGTGCATCAAAGTTGGACAATAATGTCAATGATAATGTCTAAATCTGATGGTAGTGTGTATGGTCATAGATGTTTGATTTCTAAAATTTGATGACTAATCCAGAATCTTGATCTTGAATATTTTTTACCTAATTTCAGTCTAAATCTTAATGTGCACAATAATCTAGCTATGTATCATTTATCCTTTGTATTATAATCAATTGAACATCTTTCAAATTTTATACTTTTTATATTTAGCATATCTTAACATTTCAATTCAAAATATTCATTTATCTGAGTTTGCAATTAATTGGCCTACTATAGATTTGTTTATCACCCTTATGCCTAAGTTCTTATATATTTTGAACCCTATCCCCATATATCCAATTTTAGGGTTAAACATTTGGTGAACCTGACCATTAATATTCAAACACTAGTTAGCCTAAGGTTTTATGTTTTATTGTAATTTTGATTTTTGAATTCAAAATTTTCAAAATTTAAAAATCAAAATTTATTTTCCTAAAATCATGTTCAATATGGATACATCTATTAATTATTTCACTATACAATACATAATGTTAGTCATTATTTGTTATGTTAATTCAAACAAATATATCATCAAATAGAACAACCACATTCATCAATATAATGGGATAATTTTAAGAACAGATAAACATTTAATCTCTCTTTAAAATTCTTTTGTAATACTACAGATTTGGTATCCAAACACTAGGATGCATGTTTTCAATGTCTTATTCCTCCTAGATCCTATTTGAATAACATATACCATCCCACACCATTATTTGATAATAGCTAATATGGGATTTTACGATCCATGTTGTCACTAATTGAAAAGGTAAGGGCACCCAAGTTATTTCACCATATGTTAATATACAATGGGTCCCTCCTAATCCAAATCTTATAATCAAATCTAAAGGATATGACCTTATTTTTTAATTGAGAAACATACATGTTAAGATTTCAATCCTCTAACTTCCTAAATAAATCCACTATCTACAAGGATATCTTATATGAGAAATCGTGTGAAATTCAAGTTCCAAGTGATATTGAACCAACTTATTTTGTGAATATTATGCAACATCTTTAAAAAATAAAAACCTCATTAGCTTTGGTCAAAAATATTTACCATAAAATGATATTATTGACAAATATTTGCCTTTATTAATACAAGTGAGTATTCATAACAAAGGAATAGAACATGTGCTTGTTTACAATGGATCAGGCCTAAACATTTGTATCATAGATAGTTTTGAAGGATTGCCAAGGTGTTTAAAGGTCCACATAGGATGCCAAGCATGAAAAGAGCGGCATTTTCAAGAAATTACAGTCTAAATTTGTAGTAGAAAAGACAAAAAACAATACAGACCTGCTGGACTGTCTGAGGCACCTTGCTGGAAGGAAGTGTGGTAGAATATCTTCACCAAAAAAGAGGGCGCACTTCAAGTTTCAGACAGCAAAATAAATGCAACATTGGCGTCCCAAAAAAGGGCGCAGTTTTGATTTTTTCTTTTGGCAAAAAACAAAAAATAGCAAACCTAGACGCCATATGACCTGGTTGGCTGTTGGAAAGGATGTCGTATAGCTAGCTTAGTGCCTGACAAATAGAAAGAACTACTGTTGCTGCATGGAAGAAGCTGTAGAAGGATAGAAACTAGGCGTAGACTAGAAGAAGGTTGGCGTAGAGTTGCTGAGTGCTGCTCCTCCTTCTACTATTGAATGCTGCCTCTTTCTTCTGTTGTTGAATACTGCTCCTGAAGTGAAGACAGCCAAGACACCCAAAGGCCAAGGATTTCCAAGGAAACTAACCAGAATTGATATATTTTTTATTTTAGATCAAAGCTAGAAAATAAAAAAAACAAAGAGAACTCCACTCCTCTTGATTTCAAAATGAACTAAAAGCATAACCAGACACACAATTACGTTCTTGCTCTGATACCATATCAGAGGTGTTTACAGAATTCAGATAATGTGAGTGCAATGGAGATGTGATCACATGAGTTGAAGCAAGTGCACACCACATAGATGCTAAAGCAATTTGAAAATAACACAAGAAGAGAAATTGCACAAGACAAAATGGAGAAAACCAAAATGTGATTAACATGAGATGGCCAAAGTGAGGACTACAAATAGGAGAGTACGTAAGTAACTCTTCCACAAAAGGTGGAGAAGGCACCCCAAGAATAGACTGTAACTCCTCCATGAAAGGTGGTGACAAGGTGCTAAGAATAGAGAAGTAACTCCCATCAAGGGAGTTACTTATGAAATTATTATGACACCTATGACACATCTACATAAGCTAGCCTATCCCACAAATGTAGGAAAACTCCATGTATGCACAAGAAATACAATTTCCCTAATTAGAAAATAGGGAAAAATAAAAACCTACACTAATAAAGATGAAGCTCGAGAAACCTTCAAGTGGGGGAATTTAGAAGCCAAATGGCTCGTAATAAAGCACCTCTGATAATAAAATGGGACACTTTCCTAATCTAAAGGTCAACATGAAGAGATATCAACAACTTGTAACATAACCTCTGCTAGGAAAGGCATAGACAAATCCAATTCCACTAAAATATGAGTATAGGTGGTGTGAGAAAAGAAAGTAGTGGCCTGATCCACCATGATGAAATGGCCCACCAAGTTGCCAATGCCTTTATAACAAGATTCACACTAAAAATGAAGAGGCAGATTTGGAAGATGAATCCAAACTAGCATCCTATTGAAAGATTCAGTGAGAGGGTTAAAGGTGGAAACCTAGGGCTTTAACAGTAGTGCATGTTCCACCCAAAACCAAGACTGACTATTAAAAATAACATTTTGATTAGCGATTGAATAAAAACCAACTACAAAAATCCTTTAGTGCATGGGTATATTTTTATTTCCCCTCTATAAGGGGACACCACTGCTCAAAGATCCAGGTGTTTAGATCCTTTAGATATGAATATTCTATGTTTCAAAGTTGAAATTTGGTGATTTTTTAGGGTAGTCGATAGCATGAAATCACTTAAATTTTATGATATAATTTAAATTTAAGGGATGACTTGCCTAATTTTAAAATGAATTTTCTCTTATATATGTAAGTCGTCGATACTAATAAAGCCAATTTGAGGGCACTCATCATTATATAAAATATATTAAACTTTTCGTAGTTAGTAGGCATGCGATTGTAACAAGTTATCAGATGACACCAACTTGGTGTTGGGTGATGATAGTAAGTAGGATGACTACAACAAGTTATTTAACGACAACAATAAACTATCAGAAAATTGTAATTAGTCATCATTTATCTGTAGTGTTGATTTTATGGATTATGATGAAAGTGTTAAGACATCTAAAAATATTATTGTAAGATATTATTTTCCTTATATTTATTATTATAGATTATTCTTACACTTGTATTTAGCTTGAGTAGGTGTTTTTTTGAGGTCACCTAGGTGTCATAAATAAGGTAATTAAAGTGCACATGCACATGGGAAAATTGTAATCAAATTGATGGGTAAGGATACCCTTACCCACCAATATTGACATATGGAGCACATAAACTATTTGGAAAAAGTCTTGTGTTCACATTTCCAAATATCTTGACTTTATGCCTCCATTTTACCTATAAATACGCTTCTCATCTAAGCTATTTTTTAATGATTTATAAATGTAATATTATTATAATTATGTTCTATTTTGATTTCAGTCTCAACATCAGAGTTCTGCTTTATTTGCTTTGCATTTTCACTTCGTGTGTTTGATTCTATCAGTTGGATCTTGTTCAATTTCATCATGGTATTAGAGCAAGGTTCTAATAACGAACACCATTTTGTTTTTAATTTATTGAAATCTTGAGTAGTTTTTGAGTTTATATTCTAACTAAGATTGTAAAGGAGAAACCTATAGATCTGTGTGTATCATCTACAGTCCTTTATTCTCTAATTAGTGAAATTCATCAATATTTCAATTGTATTGGACATATAAGTAACCTTTTGTAGATCTAAAAATATGATTCATGCTGATTGGACAATAGACTAAATCTATTTTATGAGTCAAGATTTACAAGTTGTTTTGCAAATCTATTTTTTGATTAAAAATGATTATTATATTGTTAACTGAGAAACAATGATAAACAATCACTCAAATTTTTTTAGCTTTTGTGCGCCTTGGTTTCTTCTTTATGGATCATTTTAAAATTTATAATTTATTGAAGAATTGTGAAATTTATCATAGTTTTACTGACTATGGTACTATTCAAAAAATTACATTTTTGATGATGGAGAAAATTTAAGGAGATTTTTTAAATTGTTTTAGAAAAAACAATATTATTGTGAAAAATCATAGTGTAAGAATTTATTTATAATTGTTTTGTAATATTTTATTCTATTTCATGAAGATGAAGGGTGAGGTCCGGTTTTGGTAAGCGATCAAACCCCCTCACAAGCAAAACAAAATTTATCCTCTTCTTTGTTTGACTCACAATTTCACACTCTTTTTTCCTCATGGACGCATTTTTGGTTGATATCAACGTCTATTTTTGTGATCTTACACTTTCACTTATGTAATCATTGCATAGATTACTCATTTGTGGATGAATTTTTGACTGAATTTGACATCCATTTTTTATGAGCATGCATTGTTATTTATGACTTTAATGCAAAGATGTCACTCATTTATATGGCATCCACTTTGTTGTTGTGTGTATTGCATGATAGTAAATACTACATTGTACTGTGCATTCAACAACCTCAAATAGGTATCCTATTGCTATGTGTATTGCACGATGGTGAATACTACACCAAATCATGCACTTTGAAAACATCGACCATATCTTTGTGGTTTATTGTATGGATATATACTTATAATTCATTGTATCTAAGTTCATATCTATTGATCAATATATTATTTTTATTGTACGCATCATCTATCCTTGTTACATGAGTTGAAACTTCAAGAATCAACTCTATACTCGTGTTTATGGTTGTCTTTGACTATGCACAATATCTTAAGATTTGATGGGATTTATTATGAAAAACATTTGGTGCCCATTGTATATGCACTAAAGTGTTGATTGTATATGCACTAAAATATAAATCACCAATTGTATGCACACTAAAGTGCTGATTATATATGCACTAAAACATAAAGTGTCAAACCTTTGTAATTGGGGGGGTTCTTTTTGATAGTTTTAGGAGGGGTTATTTTGTGCCTTGTCTTATCTATTACTCATTAAATTTTTAATTACACTGCATCATGGACCATAATTTGGTTCCACTTCTCACTCCATTCAATTATCATGACTAGAAATCTAAAGTGCACATTTTTCTAAGAAGTAAATGTTTACACAAGATGACCATGAATATGAAAACTAAACCAGAATTTGGTGTAGATAAAATTAAGTGGTATAATAGGTGTGATGAATAATATGGTCTTTTGTGTTTGTCTATTTCTCTTGACTTAATCTTTCACATTTAATCTACTAAATCACCACATGAGATTTGAAACACCTTGAAACAACTCTTTGGGAAGCAAGATGTAATGAGGAGTCATGAGCTAGAAAATAAACTCATTAGTTTGAGTCTAGGAAGTTTTGACACTATAGAATAATTTTTCACCAAACTCAAATCACTTAGGTTGCAATTAAAATTATTTGGCATAGAGAAAAATGACGAACAATTGATCATCTCTATTCTTTCTAACTTAGGTCCTGACTACTCAGTTTTTGTCTTTACCTTTTATGCTACAAAGCGTGCCCTAGGAACTACATGGAGTATGCCATCCTTAGATGATTTTGACAAAGAATTAACTAGGGAGAAAAAAAATCTCATCTAAATGGGTACATTGAATTCCTCCAAATCACATGCTTTTTTGAGTCATGACAAACCGAAGAGTTCAATCAATAAAGAGAAGAAACAAAGCAAGAATGACCAAGAACAAAGAAGGGGTCAAAAATTATATACTAAGCCAAAAGTATCACATAAGTCATCCTCTTCAGGTGGGAAACCTAAGAAAGATAGGATCACATGTGCCTATTATAAGAGAAATGGTCATGATGAAATAAAATGTATGAAGAAATAGATTGATCAACTAACAAAGATGCTTGCGAAACAAATATCAATATCCCTGATATAGTCAAATCAAACTCATCAACATAGGAGTCTTCTAAGGAAAAAGATAGTAATAAGGGAAAGGGTAAAGACAAGGCCCTTCTTGTAGTAGAATCTCAGCCATCCAAATGGGTGATTGATTATGGTGCCTCACATCACATGGCTTATTCACAAGACTTGTTCTCATCCTTAGAGCCATGTTCTATGCCATCTATTCTAATAGGTGATGACACTTCTTTTGAAGTTTGTGGGAGAGGATATATTAAATTTAATGATGGAACACTTAATAATGTCTTAGGTGTTCCATCATTGTTAGCGAATCTCCTATCTGTTTATCAAATAACCCACATTGGATCGGGTTAGAAAGTTGAGTTTACTCCACATTCTATTTTCACTAAAGAGCTGCATAGTAATACTATAGTGGCCATTGGAAAATCAAATCACCAATCAAGGTTGTACACCTTTTCAAAAAAAAAATTGATTACCCTTCTACTGCATTACTCATTTTGATGGCATGAGTAAGCTATGGCATAAGTGATTTGGCCATCTAAACTATCGTTACTTGGAACAACTCAGTCAACAAGATATGGTAATAGGGTTGCCTCATATTCATTTTTTTGATGGTGTTTATGAAGGTTGCATGCTTGGTAAACATCGCGAAGAGAAATATGACAAAATTAAATCATGGAGATCTACTCAAATTTTGGATCTAATTCACAATGATGTTTTTGGGCCATTTCCAAGGCCTTCATTCAACAAGGCTAGGTACATGCTTACCTTCATAGATGACTTCTCTAGGTATACATGGGTGTATTTTATTCAACAAAAGTTTGAGGTATTTAACCATTTTAAGGATTTCAAGGCTCTTCATGAAAAATAGTCAGGGAAAACCATTAGGATTTTATGCACTGATAATGGTGGTGAGTATGTTAATCATCACTTTGAAAAATTTTATACTTTAGATGGGATTGATCTACAACAAATAGTTCCATATAGTTCTTAGTATAATGGTGTTGCAAAATGTAAAAATAGATCTTTGAAGGAAATGACAAATTATATGATACACTCCAAATCACTTACACCACAATATTAGGCAGAAGACATTAATTATGATTGCTATATTTAAAATCATGTTCTTCACAAAGTGTTGAGAGGGATCACTCCTTTTGAAGCTTGGAGCAATCAAAAACCTAAAGTTAAGCACTTTAGGTTATTTGGATCTCAAGATATAGCTTGCATTCCTAAAAATAAATGTAAGGCCATGGAATGTCAGAGTAGGACTTGCATATTTGTTGGGTATGTAGAAAGTGTTAAGGGATATAGGCTTATTCATCCTACCACACATGAGTTTTTCATTGAGAGGAGTGTATGCTTTCAAGAGGGCCCATTAGACTCCACACTTGACACTTCTCCCTCCTCTTTGGAATATTTAATATATGATGACAGTTCAAATGATTCAAATCATCTAGACCAGATACTTGTTGATGAAGATTCTTCTTCCAGTTTAGAGGATGAGGATAGTGATAGAGATTCACCTCATTCCATTCACAGTAATATTTTTGAATTTGAATAATATCCTCCTGACTCTTCGACTTTAGGTCCTATTTGGGCTAGATACACTCTATAGAGTACATGTGATTGGGATGGGGATCCATAAAATATCAGATAAACTCATTCACAATTTTAAGGTGTTCTACATGTTTTCGTTGCTTGTGCTTCTAATCTACAGTCATTTCATGAGGTATCTGGTATTTCTGAGTGGGATACAACTATGCATGAAGAGTATAGTTCCTTAATTAGGAATCACACTTGGGATCTAGTACCCCTTCCCAAGGGAAGGAAACTTGTTTGATGCAGGTGGATCTATCGAACAAAATTTACAACAGATGGGTTGATGGATAAGTTTAAAGCATGATTGGTAGCAAAACGATTTTCACAAGTTCTTGGCATAGACTATACTTAAGCATTTTCTCCAGTCGCTAAAATGAATTTTATTTGACTCACTCTTTCCATTATCACAGCTTATCATTGGGATGTTCATCAGATGGATGTGAAGAGTGTATTTTTTCATGAAGACCTTGAGGAGAAGATATATATGGATCAACCACAAGGCTTTGTGGAAGATTCTTCCTTAGTGTGTAAACTACAAAAATCTATCCATGGCCTCAAACAGGCCCCTAGATCTTGGTATGCCAAGATGGATTCATTTCATCTCGCTATTGGTTTCACTAGATGCAATTATGATCCAAATGTCTACATCTTGTGACACGATAATTCACTCTTGATTCTAGTTCTATATGTGGATGACCTATTGATCACAGGGAGTTATTCATCCTCCATTGTAGCAGTGTAAACTGCTTTGCATGATAGATTATCCATGACTGACTTGGGCTTATTACATTATTTTCTTAGTATTGATATTTTAAAATTTGATTAAGGGATTACCATTGCACAATCCAAGTATGCTCTTGAATTGCTTACACAGTTCCATATGGATGCTTGTAAGCTAGCTTCGACTCCCTTTATTTTTGGAATCAAAATTGAGGCTGATTCTTATCTATAAATTGATGTTCCTTGGATTGACAACTAGTTGGTAGCCTCATCTATCTAACTCACACTAGACCTGATATTTCATATGTAGTGGGTATGGTCTCTAGGTTTATGCAAACACCACATGAGCTGCACTAGAAATCAACCAAACATATTCTCCACTACATTCAAGGTACTCATAGTTTTGGGATTCACTATGGAGGAGGCATTGATATTAACTTAATTGGGTACATAGATTTAGACTAGGTTAGTGATATTCAACATCATAAGTCTACTTCAGGATATAGTTTCTCACTTGGTTCAGGACCAATTAGTTGGTCTAGCAAGAAGAAAAATGTTATTGCTTTATCATCTACTGAGGTTGAATACAAAGGGTCTATTAATGCTACTACTTAATCTATTTAGCTTCATGGGATTCTTACTGATTTTATTATACAGTTCAAGTGACCCACAATCATCTTTTATGATAACCAAAGTACCATCCAAATCTACAAGAATCTAGTCCAACATCAATGAACCAAGCACATTGTGATTCATATGCACTTCATTTAAGATCTCATTTATGTAAAGGTCATTGATCTTAGATTTTTCCAGACTATAGAGTAGATAGCTGATATCTTCACCAAGACCTTCATTGAGAGCAAGTATCTTCAATTGTGTGCTCTTCTTGGGGTATGAGCTACATCAGCATCATCTTCAAGGGGGGCTTCTAGTCTTCTTCTTCCTTTCTCTCTTTTTTTGGGGGGGATGAGTTTTTTCTTATAGATTTTCTCCTTTTTATCCACTTAAAGAGAGTTACATTGTACTTGGGTACCTCTAGGACCATGTTGCTGGGACCCAATTTTGTTTTCCCACCTAAGCTACGCTTATGGGGGGTGTTAGTGTAAGATATTAGTTTCCTTATATTTAGTATTAAGGATTATTCCTACACTTGTATTCAACTTACTTAGGTGTTATTTTGAGGTCACCTAGGTTTCATAAATGAGGTAATTAAGGTGCACATGCACATGAGAAAATTGTAGTCAAATTGGTGGGTAAGGATACCCTTACTCACCAATATTGACATATGGAACACACAAACCATTTGGAAAAAGTCTTGTGTTCACATTGGCAAATGTCTTGACTCTATGCCTCCATAGTACTTATAAATACGCTTCTCATCTAAGTTATTTTTTAATGAATTATGAATGCAATATTATTATAATTCTACTATTTTGATTTTAGTCTCAACAACAAAGTTTTGCTTCTATTTGATTTGCATTTGCAGTTTGTGTGTTCGATTCTATCAGTTGGATCTTTGATAATTCCATCAAAAAATTCTAAAACCTAAATATTACTACATATTTAAATTCCTTTCGAAAAGTTATGTAGTTGTACGTCTACAATTGTAATGTTGACTCCCAAGCTTCTTGAGACTATAAATTTTTCATACATACTCAGATCACGATGATTTGTGTTTTGAAATTAAATAAAATTTCAAGAGGAATCCAAATATGAAATAATATTTATGTTTAGGGAAGTTTTGTTTGTAAAAAAACTCAATTTTCCATATTTCATTACATGATTCAATTACATAGTTAACCACCTAACTCCATGGATGACTAGATGATGCAGTCAAATGACTGCATGATGTAATCTAATAACTGCATGATACAATTGCCCAACTGCATGGTGCAGTCAGATGACTACATGGTATCAGCTTATAATTCACCATGTGTTGTCTCATAATTTACCTAGACTATTATATGCTTTCCAAACTTATTTACCACCATTGTGAAATCGATTCACCTAGTGACCTCCAAGTTTTTTTTAAATATAGGCCACTAAAATTTTCCTCAAAGGGAAGATAATTTTTTTCCTTTATCTATGTTTGCCTTTCATAAAGATTTTGAGTTCTATAAGGAAGATGATATTACAATTTATAAAGGTGGAAGATGACCTCCTATGAAAGGTTGTCATAAGTCAAAAAAAAAGGAAAATATATTGCTTTTCCTATTCCTTTTAGCCTATTAAGTCAAAAAACAAGAAGCCATCCAATGAGCACAAACATAGAAATTATATTGCTAGATTCAATTCCCACTTCCAATAAAATTTTGGCGTTCAATGTCGAGATCTTCAACAAATTAGAACAACAATGGGAATTGTGCATTCTATGAGTAATTCCTTAGCTTTTGTCAGAAACTCTATCAATGAAATATATAAACATGTAGACAAGTATTTAAATATTGTTCATGCCTCTATTGATAAACTTGATACTGTTCAAAGTTATGTACATACTATTGATAAAACTGTACACAATATTATTGATGATAAATTTGGACAACTTTTCCAAAGTGTCACATGGCTTGAGTAAGAACAAAAATGAAAACAAGACCAACCATTGGTTTTACCTTCAACATCTAACCAAGGCCTCCAAAAAATAAATTTTGGTCCAAGGCTAACTTTAAATCTTGTTGAAAAACATAAAACTAAGCTTAGTGATTCACCTAATAAATCAAAGTCTATGAAGCAAAGAGGTTTTGTGCCCATTTAGCCATCATATCTAAATATTGATGATATCTTAGATCCTTACCATGACATAACTAGTTGGAGTAATTGTTTTGAATCCATAACCACTGTTAGAGGAATGGATGAAGCTATTATTGATGGATTAGGTACTAATAATTTTTTTGGCATTGTTGGATCTTAGTGAGATAAGTTTACTGAAGAACAACAAAATGTTCAAGTCTTTAACCAAGTTGAACCTATGAAAGCCTTTTATACTTTGATTATTCAATAATTTGTACCACCAATGCAGCACAAACATAATGAAAAAGTTAAGTGGCTAATACATATGAAGCTATGTTATCTTTCCCAGTTTGAAATTTTTGCTAGACAATTTAGAAATCTAGTTTATTTTTCCAAATGCCATCATTATGACACTATCAAAATCTATTTTCTCTATGTTGAAATATTTGTAAATAAATAATTAGGTTGAAATTAATAATAATTTAAAAAAATAAAATATTTTTCATTTTAATTAAAATATTTAAACATAATAAATATATGTTCAAATTAATATTTTTATTTTTAATTGAAATATTTATATATAAAATATCAAATATTATAATATCATCTTTTTAAATTAAATTATTTAATAAAATCAATTTCTTATAAAATTTGATTTTTATATATTAATTTAGATTAAAAAATTCAAAACATAAAAGTTTTGAAGTATTTATATGAATATGAAACCACCTCTTCTTTTTATTTTGAAACTCTTTTACACTAATAATTATATTTTAAATAATATATCGATATAAAAATGTGAATTTTTTTTTTCATATATACATATATAATATTTATCATATATTATAAAAATGATCACTCCTTTTAGTTTTGGTTAAATAGATAAACAACAATAAAAATCATCTTTTTGTTTTAAACCATTTAAACCATATACTATATGTGTGATACTATGATTTATTATTGAATATTTTGGATAAAAACCTATTTGTTAGCTTTTCATACTTTGAGAGGCAATTCATGTACTCTTCTTTATAACTACCTTGAGGGGGAGACCAACTAGAAAATAAAGATAGGCCTCCTATTTATATAGGCCTCATATAAATGCAGTGGGGCACCATATTTACATACAAAGATAGGCCTCCTATTTATATAGGGATATGGAGACTGTAGTTAGAATAGGGCTCCTGACGACCTACTTTAATCTATTTAATTGAATTTATAGTCATAATCGAGAACATGGTCTGGTATTCTTTCTTCGATCTATTATTAAATTTTAAAATTAATGAACTAAAATTATTATGAAGATAAAAAATTATGATAAGATTTGAAATAATAATTTAGAATTAATTTATATTGATTGTCTTAGATAATTATAAGATCATGTATAAATAAGCCTCAATTCGAAATTAGTGTTGATATAGAAAAATTTGAAAAAAAAACTAAAATCTAAAAAAAAAAATTATTTTTAGTTGCTATTATTTTTAATAAGTCTTGCATGCAAGTTCGTGTACTTCTAAAATTCTCTCAAAATAATCTAAACAAAAAAATTAATTTATAGGACAAATTTCAACTGAAGTTCATGTCTATTTATAAAAATATGCAATTTCTAAAAATAAAAAATTGAAAAAATCATTAAACTGCAATTTTGGATCCTTAGATGGTCTCGTTTGACATCCAAAAAATATCAAAAAAAAAAAACATGTAAGAGGAAAGACCAGCTTAAAGCAACAATGAACTTTTCGAAACAATCATTTTGGTATGTGAAAGAACTCAAACAAAACTAAAAATAAAAAATTACAGCTTTCAAAAATTGACCTATTTTTTTTACATCAATAATTATGTAAACTCACCTTAAAGAATCTTTATTTCACATTGATTTAAAAGTAAATTGGCTATTCTTTATAAACCTTTCAAATTAAATCTTACCAATATTTTTGAAATTGAAAATAAAATTGATTAATTGTTTTGTATGCTAAACATAATTTATGTATGTTTATTTTATGACATTATCAATTTCCCCTTCTATTTTAGGTGTATTTAGTTTCGTGTCCTATGATTTTATTTTGGATAGTTTAGGGTTGATTAAACTATAAGTTTTGGGTGGAATATTATATATGGATATAATTATCACATATGTTCAATTATTTATAATAAAGTTGATTATTGAAAATTAGATTTCAGATTGCATATATAATAAGCAGTTAGTTAGATCATTTGCATATAAAATTGAGGTTTTTAGGTTGACTATTTTTCCAATCATTGTCAAACATCTATGATAGTTACATCCATCCAAATAATACCACTATATTTTCCCATTCTTAAAATAAAATTAAAGAGAATTTTGTATTTAAATACGTTGTCTATTATGAATTTTAAGAAAGATATTACTACCTAGTTACATAAATTTAAATTCTTCATTATCTATTTTATTTTGATATCTCAACTAAGGGCATTTCCACCTTTTTATTACTAATGGGGATTATATAAGCGTTCCCTACATTTCTTGTTGAACGTCATTTTTCAACCTCTTTTTAACATTGGTTTGTAAGCATCATATCTACATTAAAAGGTTTCACCCTAGTGAAGATAGATAAGCAAGAAAATGTATTCCTTAGAGAGTTATGGCCATTGTAATATATCCACTCAACAATGACTCTACCTCTTGAATTATATGGTGCATTATAAGGACTCTGGAAAATTTCATACATCAATTTTCTTAGTGGGCTTATATTGAATTCTCAACCAGCTCACATGTTAGTTTATAGGAGTATTATCCTTTGTCACAATGGATCATCTAGTCTATCTACTTTAGTGCTAAACAGTCCCTTATATAGTTCATAAAATATCAAGTCGAGTCTTTTATGGCAATATTTACGACAATTCATCTACTTT
The DNA here is from genome assembly GCA_037957365.1 of Torreya grandis. Classification (NCBI taxonomy): domain Eukaryota; kingdom Viridiplantae; phylum Streptophyta; class Pinopsida; order Cupressales; family Taxaceae; genus Torreya; species Torreya grandis. Next base: position 4,310,038 of record JARHVA010000425.1, on the reverse strand, counting down.
AAGAAATGATTTAGATGAGTGACGATAATGTTCTCAAACCCTTTCACCCATTTTCTTATTTTAATCTTGTCTTGGCATCCCCCTCCTCCTTTTAATCATTTATATATGGAGATTTAATCAGTTTCTTCTAAAGCTTTCATTTTGATCCAAAGTTTACTTTTAAACATAAATTTTTCTTTAATATTTTAATACATTTAAAAAATATATTTTTATAGATATATAAAAACTTCTAAAAATAAATAAATAATTAATTAAAAATGAACACACTTTCTTTATTTTAATTAAAAGTTGTATATATTATCTAAAATAAAAGGAAATATACTATTTTAATTAATATCATATAATAAGTAATAATTTCACCAAATAAATTATAACTCGACTAATGTCAAAACCCTCTTAACCTACAACAATCAAAATAAATTAAATTCTAATTTTAATAGATATACGTAACCTCATTTTATATCTTCATATATTATGAATGGCTATTGCTTACTAATTCTCTTATTGAATTTTATAATCAACACTAATGAAGAGGAGGAGGATTGCAAGGATGGAACATAACTTCACGTACATATATATTATAATAATAGAATGTTTGTGGGATGGCAATAATATCATCTTTGCAGCTACAATAGTATTTAGCAGTATTAATTGTATATCAAATCTATGGAAATGTTTTATCATTTTGTGTTAAAACAATTTTGGACAATATTTTATGCGTGCATTTTTATTTATCAAAATTGTACATTTGATTACATTATCGAAATTGTATGTCATATCTATTCAAAATTTTATATCATTGTACGATTACAATATTTAAACTAATCCCCACACTAGAAGATGAAGTATTAAAAGAACTTAAAAAATATCACGTTCTGAACTAAAACTTTAAATATTATTAATCTTTTTAATTTAACAATTTTAATAAAATTATTTTTTTATATAATATAATTTTTTATATTAGTTTGGATTAAAAAAAATAGAAGTTAAACTTTGAAGTTTCTATATACATTGAAACCACCCCTTTTTCTTATTCTTAAACTCTTTTATATTAATACTTAATAATTATTAAATGAAATGTTTTAAGAATAAAATAAATAATTAATCATTATTGTTTATAAAATGAAATTATTCAATTTTTTATTGATGTTATCTTTTTTATCTTTACTCTTTCCAAGTCACACACATACACATTTAATCATGCGATTATATAAATGACCTTCGGACTCTTGGTATGCTCTCCTAAAGAAATAGTATTGATGTGCTTGACTGGATAATTATATCTTTATTTAGGGTCATTGTTCTTACTACCATAATACCAATAGATAATTCATCACATTGAAAAGGAGAGGTCATTCATACACTCAACCCTCTATAAATATATGGGGAGATAGAGAGGTCTTCATGTACTCCTCTATCTATCTATCTAAAGGGGAAGCTCACTAAAAAATAAGCTCGATCGAGTTTCTCTCAATAACTATATAGAGGTAGTTGAGTACCATATCTACATATAAATATATCCTTGTATCTATACAGGGATATGGAGACCATAGTTCACATAGGGCTCTAGACGACCTAATTTACTCTATATAGTTAAACCTATAGTTATAGTCCATAACATGATATGGTATTCCTTTTTTGATCTAGAAGTTGGCTACTATTAAATCTTGTAATCGTATGAACTCATCGTAAAGGATCTCTTTATTCTAGGTTCTTTATTTTCACATTGATTTTAAAATAAATTAACTATTCTTTATAAGCCTTTCAAATTAAATTTTACAAATATTTTGTAATTGAAAATAAATTTTATTAATTATTTTTTATATATTATCATCTTATAAATATAATTTATTTATGCTAATTTTATATTTATGTAACTCAACTTATACCAATAAAAAAAACATCCTTATTTAATTATGTTGCTATTATTTCATTGAGTTGGAGTCAATGTTAAGAAATTAAAATAATTATTCTCCAAAATATCGACATCTCTGTTAACTGACTACCACATATTATTTGAGTACTTTCTTCATCGCTCAATAAATAGTTTTGGTTGGACATGTACATACAAATACATTCTCAAACCTCTTGGTGGTAGAAATTAACTTAAAGTTAACATAGATTTCTATGTTTTGTAATGCTTTTACAGATAGAGGATGGCATTATCAATTGGCCCTTTCATTTGAGGTGTAATTAGTCTCGTGGCTTATGATTTTATTTTGGGTAGTTTAAGGTTTATTCAATTATAAGTTTTACGTAGAATATTATATATGGATATAATTATCGTGTATATTTAATTGTTGATGATAAAGTTCATTGTTGAAAATTAGATTTTAAATCATGCACATAATAAGTAGTTAGATTGTTTGTTTATAAATTTGAGATTGTAAGGTTTAATCATTTTTCGACTATTATCAAACATATATGATGGTTACATCTATCCAAATAATACCATTATATTTTTTCATTTTTAAAATATTGAAATTAAGGAGAATTTTGAATTTAAATATTTCATCTATTATGAATTTTAAGAAAGATATTACTACCTAACTACATATATTTAAGTTCTTCATTATTTACTTAATTTTGATATCTCAACCAAACGTGTTGCCCTTATTTTATTACCTATGTTTTTACTTAGCACATGTAATTATAGAAGTGTTCCCTATATTTTAGGTTGAACCTCATTTTTCAACCTTTTTCTAACATTGGGTGTGTTAAGCATCATATGTACATTAAAAGGTTTCACCCTAGTGAAGATAGATAAGCAAAGAAATGCATTCTTAACGAGTTATGACCAGGGTTTCTAAAACATTTCATTATTACATTTGATTTTACAAGGTAGATCATCTTTATACATCCACTCAATGATGAGGACTTACCTCTTGAATTATATGGTGCATTATAAGGGCTTTGAAAATTTTCGTACACCAATTTCCTTAGTGGAGTTCTAGTGATTTCTCAACCAACTCACGTATACGAAGAGTTTGTAAGGGTATTATCCTATATCATAGATGGATCATCCAATATACCTACCTCACCACTAAATAGTTTTCTATGGAGTTCTTAAAATATTAAGTCGATGTTTTTATCCATGATTTGTGAGTATGATTCTTCTATTTAAAAAAATGATTTAAATGAATAACAATGATGTTCTCAAACATTTTCACTCTTTTTTTTGTTGTAATCTTGTGATAATAGTTTGAATTTTTTCTTTAATATTTTTATCTTTCTCTTAAATATTTTTATAAATATATAATAACTTTCAAAAACAAATAAACATAAAATTAAAAATAGACACTCCATATTTTTAATTAAAAATTATATATTTTTAATTAAAAATTATATTTATTATCTAAATTAAAAAGAAAAACATTATTTTCTTTTCATTTCACTACCCTTAATAAAACCGGAAATAATTTCACCCAATAAATTGTAACATGACTACTTTCAAAAACCCAACCTACAACAATCAAAACGATTTAAAACTCTTATTTCACTATGTTTAAATAAATATAAAGTCCTTGATGCATTATGAATGGCCATTACTAATATTCTCTTATAAAAATAAGGAATTTTATCATCAAGATTCATAAAGAAGAGAGAGATTGCGATTGATGGAACAGAACCCAAATATATATATTAAAAAATAGAATATTTGTGGGATGGCAATGACATCATCTTAGCACAATGATGAATGTCCATATGTATATATTAACAAACTCTTGAGAAAACTATTGAAAGAGCTTAAAGAACATGAAGAGTTCAATTAAAATATAATCTATGACATGGTTAGCTAGAATTAAAATATAATTCCTGGATTCTATCTCCCCGTTAGTCAATCTAGTTTAAATACTTTTGAACTCTCTCGCTCAATGGAGAGCAAATGCTTTGACTAGTGATGTGACACAAAACTCTAAACAAACCAACGTACTATTTGTGTTGTATTCGTCAGCTAGAGTTTGGATGTCACAACACCGAGAAAGAGTGTGCATACAAACTTCTTTAAAACTTAAAATAAGTTAAATGGAAATTAGGATGGAATGGATACTTTTTGTTGAAGAAGGTTGTGCCCAGAATACTTACAAGTTGCAAGTTTTTTGATTGAGATTTATATATTTTTTTAAAATAAATAAGTTAGTAGTTGTTTTGAAGGTATAATGGATATTGGAAGATTTTTTTTTTTTTTTTTTCTAATTTTTATGTTGGAAATGGCTTAGTTACATGTGTATTCTTCCCCGGGGCCTTGTGATGATGATGCATGGTGTCTTCTCAGATTCATGGGCTGATGTGGGTCTTCCCTTGTTTTACCCCTTTTGTGCAAGTTTCATTGTTTTTCTTCCCCTTTTATTTTCTTTCCTTTGCAATGAATTTCCCTACATGTCAAAATCCACATCATTCAGCGTTTATTTGGGCTAAATGTGACCATTAGGGCACAACGGTTGGTGAGTCGCAACAAGTGGAGGCATATGAGTTGTTTTGGCCTATCATGCTTTCATTATGCACTTTAATGGCAGACATTTAACCTAAAACACCTCAATTTTTTGTTAAGAGGGGTGGTCTAAAGTAAGTGAAATCTAATAAATTGGTAATTAACACCTTGTAATGCTTAAACACTTTGATGAGCCCTTATGATAGTGCATTTTGATGTAAAATTAGACTAAAAACCTCCTTTAAGTTAATGCAATTTTATTTTGATGTTAAATCCAAGCAAATCTTGATTTTGAAATTAATATGAATTCTTATTTGCAAGTTTGAAAATGGGGGTGTGTTGTACACAACACAATATTTATTACAATAGTATAACATGTGTTGTTAAAATAAGTTGTACCAAAATATGAGACTATGAAGAAGCATAGGGAACCCTTCAATAGCTTGCAAACTCTAGTATTTACTATAATATTAGAACTTGTGGTGTAAAAATAAATTATAGGAAAATATGATAATGCAAAGAAGTGTAGATGATATATTACAATCCGTCTTTAAAATTAAAGTATAATTCCATAGATTAAAGTTATAATTCCATACCTTTACATTTGGAGAAATTACATCAACCTTAAGAACATACAGAAATGCCATACTTAGACCCATGGAAAAAAAGGTGGCCACAATTGGATCCTATCTCCATAAGCTTCTCATTCATCCCAGCTAGCAAAAAAACATAATTACGAGAGAAATATTCAATGAAATTATATTTTTAAAAGATTGTTAAAATGAATATCAAATTATTGTTGATTAATGTTTCATGTACAAAAGGTGAGACAACATCAGTGGTTATGGGTTTTGAGTGACATAAGATTGTTGATTTACACTCTATTTTTTATTGTGGTGTAATTTATAAAATAATCTCATAGAGTTGGGCTCCCAGTAAAATTATAATTTTTAAAAATATTCAACCTCATATGGACATTTAAAATTTGGTCTCATGGAGTGCCTAAATTGTAGGATATGCACAAAATGGATTTTGCAAGGATGCTCTTAAACTATTTGAACTAATGAGGCAAATATAAGAAACCTTGACTACATAATCTTTGATTATGTCTTATCAGCATGCAACTACAATTGATCATTATGTGTACATGGTTAACATTCGTGGATATTTACTTTTGATGCTATCAAACATTGTCAAGAGAATACTGATGACTCAACAAGTGAAATAACCAATCCCATGTTGGAAGTGGATAATGAACTCGAAAACTATCAAGACAATAAATTATCATTAGGCAAAGCCTCTGAAAATAATAACTTGTACTGATTTGTATTGAATGACTTGACATAATTTCAAACCCACCCCATGCTTAAATAAGCCTCAACTTGGAATTAGAGTTGACATGCAAAAATTCAAAAAAACTAAAATCTAAAAATAAACATATATTTTTAGTAGCTTTTATTTATAGTAAGTTTCACATGCAAGCATATGCAACTCTAAAGATCTCTCAAAATATTCTAAACACTATAATTGGCCAGATAATGAACTCAAAAATTATCGGGACAATAAATTATCAATAGGCAAAGCTTTTGAAAACAATAACTTACATTGATTCTTTCATTTATCCCTTCTGAAGCCCAAATCATCCTCTCTTGCATTGATGATGGCTGCTCTTCTTCTTCTTCTTCTTGTTGAACTTCTTCATCATAATCTGTGTCTTCCTCAGCATCATCACCACCTTGTCTTCTTTCCTAGTTGGTGATAACCTCAGTTAATTATTAAACTTGCATTTGTAGCTCTTATATAGTATGGTTCATTTACGTAATACTTTCTCATCCTATCGCCATGTCTTACTCCTCCAAGATTTGAACTTGCTCTGATGCTAGATAATGACCCCAAAAACTATCAAGAAAATAAATTATCAATAGGCAAAACTTTTAAAAACAATAAATTTTATTTATTTGTATTTAATGACTTGACATAATTACAAACCCAAACCATGCTTAAATAAGCCTCAAATTAGAATTAGAGTCGACATGCAAAAATTTGAAAAAACTAAATTTAATATATATATATATATATATATATATATATATATATATATATATATATATATATATATATAGTAGTAGTAGTTATTTATAGTATGTTTCACATGTAAGTGTGCAAAACTCTAAAAATCTCTTGAAATATTCTAAACACTAAAATTAGCCTATGAGACAAAATTCAACTGAAGTTGACATCCGGTCCTAAAAATATACAATTTCTAAAAATATGAAATTCCTAAAGAAATCATTAATTGGTAATTTTGGACCCTTAGATGATCATGTTTGGCCTCCAAAAAATATATAAATTAACTCTAAATAGATATGTCATCTTAGGATAGAAACAAAAAATTTGATACAATCATTTTAGCACGTGGAAGATCCCAAACAGAGCTATGGTTCAAAATGTATGGCCTCTAGAAGATTGGTCTATTTTTCTACATCAGTGGAGGTGGATACAATTGAGCATACTAACCCATAAAATTTAGACAAGTAATAAAATGGTGAAAGTTGAGTTACATTTTAATAGCATAAATTTAAACCAGTCTGTGTCTCTTGACACTGAGAGAATCAACTTGAAAATTGATTATAATATAAACGTACAAATTCAACTTCTCCAACATCTATTATAGTTTTAATCCCATCACCAAAGAAAATATGGCATACTGATCATGATTTGAATCACCATGCAAGGATTTTATATATGTGATCGCTTATATTCTTTGTGGAAAGAGATACCTCATCACCCAATCATTATGTCAAAGATATAAAATGCATGCCACATGGATGCATCAGCATGAATCACTCCTGATACAATGTGAATGCCATGGTAGAGAAGTCATCAATTAAGAAAATGGTCATAGGTGGCTGAGAGGGTTGGTAGGCTTAACTCTGAACCATTAAGAGGTGGTCAATTGGTGATCAGTCCCACGTGGCAAGGAGAGCAAAATTGTCTAATCAAAGAGTGTGCCACCTTATTAGCTATGCACCCCTTTCTGATGGATTCAAGTCATGTAAATTCTAAATGCAGTCTGACATGAAATCTAGATGACACATTTTGCATGAATGTTTGGAATTAGAATGTTGATGATTTTTGGAATAGATCATACCTAAGTATAGTATGGAAACATTTTTTAATCAATCACATTACATCAAATTTCATCACCTTGTTAGATGACTAGGAAAAATAATCACAAACAATCTAAGTGTTTACAACCTCAATCTTAATATTGATTGTATGTACCAATGTCTACTTCAATTTTTTGTCCAAATCCTAAACCTAAAATTATAAATTACTCTTCGTCACTTCTAATTTTTATAGTGCCATTGCAACAACAATAATTTATCCATTGCAATCACCAAGACAAAACTTGATCACCCATAGTTGGGCTCTTCAACCAATATATATAGATGCCACTTGATTGAAACCAACTGAGTAGTAGTTTTGACATAAAAATTGGGCAAAGATGTTATGTCTTTCCATGAATAATACAAGCCATCATAGACTAAAACATTACATGGTAATTCATAGGCCGATTGATCTTCCCCCGCAATTACTTAACACAAACTTATTTTGACATCTAAATACATTCTTATAGATCATGAAAGTAGTAAAATCTTTTAAGGTAAGCTATCGATTTACACTCACTCACTTTACAAAATCCCTCTTACCAATTTAGAAACTACATATGCATTGTATTATATTTAGTACCATAAATTAGAGGGCCCATATCATGACAATATTTTATTTAACATAGTGATTTGGATTTACATGCCTTGCACCCAAAAAAAGGGGTATATAGATTTTAGGGTGGAAACATTTTGGATTGGCCATTTTCTATTAGCAAGGGTGGATGAGGATGTCATGAGTGCTAGTTTGATTTTGACACAACTCCATGTCTGATATGCAGCTTGATTTAGCGCTACACTATTGTTGATACAAGGACAAGACTTTGAGGTCTCATAATCCAACTTGTAGCTTCTATTCATCCATGCTACCAATATATTGACACCTAAGAGTATTTAACATCAGAGTTAAGAACATACAAAAATGCAATACTCAAACCTTTAAAAGAAAGGACAAGGCCATATAGAATATGTAAATACCAAAATATTTTAAAGTGAGCTATGCAGTGATGATGAGGGGAAATGAAAAGGTCTTTCAAGTGAAATTTTCAAACCAAGGTAGTAACATATTGAAATGGATAGTTTCTATTGTCAAGGGTGGACAAGGATGTCATGAGAGTTGATTTGATTTTAGGAGGGCTCCACATCATATGTGTAGTTCAAATCAATGATGCAATGCCACTGATGCTTGGACAACATATTAATAAGGTCCCATAGTTGATCTTGTAGCTTCCATTCATTCATGATGCTAATAAATTAACACATAGAGAAATTAAATTGGTATTAAAAACATATGAAAACACCATAATCAAATCATTCAAAGAAATGGCAAGGCCATACAAAACATATTTGTCATTTTCTATTGTCAAGGGTGGAGGAGGACGTTGTGAGAGTCAATTTGATTGAAGCAGGGTTCCACATCTCATGTCTAAGTCAAATTTATGATGGAATGTCGTTGATCTTAGAATAAGACATTGAGGTTCTAGAGTCTATCTTTTAGCTTCCATTCTTCTATGATAGCGATATATTGATACCTAGAATAATTAAATCATCCTTAAGAACATACATAAACACCATATTCAGAGTGCTAAAAGAAAGTGCAAGGCCATATAGAGCATGCAAATAATGAATCATTTCAAGGTGAGATGAGCAATGATGGTGAGGGACAATGACGAGGTCTTATAGCTCATCTTGTATCTTTTGTTTGTCCATGTTACATATTGCATTGAAAGATGTGACATATCACTAAACTTTAAATGTGTATCTTACCATGCTTCATTGAGTTTGTCACTAAAAGCCAAAATTATGCCATCCTTTCCAACATAACTACAACATCATAGTTACATGCACCCTCCATAAGAACTAAATCCAAATGCTTCAAATCCCCAACTCAAGAAATCGACGAGGTAGATCCAACAGTGCATCATTATGTCAACAATTGTTTACATACAAGAAGATTAATGTTGCATGAGTTAAATGTGAATTGAGGTGAGTGGTCATATATTTTGAATGAGGTACAATTTTTGATTTACAATCTTACTTTACACAACACTACTTCACAAAATCAAAAAATTACACCCCTCCCGATGTAATTTACTCCTTTGAAGCAACTGGTAGTTATTACTATCTTTGTGGAGGTAACTATTGTTTCAATAATGATATTAGTTATATATATTGTTTAAAATATGTATAAAAATAAAAATAAAAAAATATTTGTTTTCTTTTTCATTTTTTATTTTTACATTTATGTTAGTTTCCAGCTTATATATCTATATAAATAAATAAATTCCAAATATATTTAATCATAAATATATATTATCATTAAACTAATACATTATTTTCTCCAAATATTAATGTCCATTTATTATTATCTGATAACGAGAAATAATTTCTCCTAATAAATTTTAACATAATTACTCTCAAAAACCTCAACCTACAACAATCAAAACGATATAAAACTTTCATTTTGTACATTTATTCTGAAACGTATTCGATTGTAGTTTTGGTCGTACCTATTTTATTATCCCATCTACATTACATTGATGTGTCAAATTCATACATAATGGGACCTTATTGATGATACCTATCGATGATGAGTCCTTCAAATTATTCAATATAATAATTTTGACATAGAAGGGGATCCAAAAATCATACTACAAAAGTCGTATATTCGACTTGAAATTATACAAACTTATGGCATGGGTGAATCAAGAAAAATGACTAATTTAGCTCAAGATAATCATAAGGCACTAACCACTGAGGTGTGCATATATACTCATCCTAAGTAAACACCTCAAGTATAAAAAATTAAAAATCATCCACACAAATAATATTTAATAATCACATTATTCATGGACGATGCTTATTTTTTGTATAACCATGTGGATCCCACATAAAGAAAAACCACTTGTAATATAAGACATTTACAACAACTTGGATTGGACCTAAAATGTATATAAAACAAAAGAGGTTGGAAAGACTCCTTAGGTAAAATATTAATACCAATTTTTTGTGGTCCTAAAGTGATTCAATCAAGGTTTTGAGTTATGCCAAAAAAATATCAATATTCATTCACATTGGGAACTCTTTGGTTATAACACTATGAACTCTACTAGAAATATTTGAATATTGTTGCTTGAATATTCATGCAAAAAAGGTGAGGAAATATTAGCATTCACAGGTTTCAAGTGAGATAATATTGTCTATTCAATCTTTCACTTTAAAAATCCCTTTTTTAGTAAAGTATAAGATTACATCCCTTTTGGTGTAACTTACACCTTTGGGACAACTGCTAACAATTTTTTTGAATGTCAAATCAAAATTTTGTTATGTCTACGAATATAAAACCTTTGTAAAGCCTATCATACATGTATTACATTATATAATTTAATAAAAAAATTACATTGTGTATTGTTGATTGTGTTAAATATCTAAATTGCTAATAGATAAAAAAGAAGATTTGAGGTATGCAACACTATTTTCAAGGTAAACACTATGGATTTTCATAGACCTAACATTTTTCATGAGAATAATTTTATTTAACTTTTATTTGGAAAAGTATTTACCTAGTGGAGCCACTGTGGGATGTTTTTTTCTAGATTGTTAAGGGGGAAATGGTTATGGTGTTGATAAATAGATAGGGTTGGGTGGCAAAAGGTAGAGCATTATATGGAGTATCCACTACATCATTGAGTTTATTTATTGATGTAGATTGATTTTATTGGGTTGGATATTAAATAATTTATCAATTATTTGATTCTAATTTTTTATTCTCTACTCACATTTGTCAAATTCCTTTATTTTTATTTATTTTTGGTTATGGTATGAAGATGGCTTCTGCCAAACTTTGATTTTTTTAATTCATTGTGGTGGATCTGATGTTTTTCATAAGGTTAATGTTTTGTTCAGTTCTTGGGAGGTTTCATAAACGTTTGATGTGCTTTACCCTTCTTTATAGGACTTAGATCTTGATTCTTTATAGAATCAAATTTACATATTCTTAGGTTTTGTGTTATTTCATGTTTAAATATTAGTATTATCAAATATTTTGTGCTTGCTTCCAAATCATTTTATGCTTTCTTCCAAACCATTTTATGATATGTTTTCCCTGTGTTTGAAATGTTTGCATAAAAAACATGGATTTTTAGGAATGTTATCTCAAAAACTAAAATATCTCTTACAAATGATGTACCTTCCTTAGTGATATGGTTTTAAAAATATGTATGATTGTGACCTTAAATTAGAAAAAAATTAAATCTATAAAAATATCAATAATATTTTTTAGAAAATAATAATAAGGGAAAAGTAGCCCTTATCCTAGGTTAAAAACCTAGTTTGATTATTTTGACGAAAAAAACAATAGTAAAAACCCTTCTACAACCAAGAGGAAGAGATAGAATTCTAAATTCATAACACCAAATGACCAAAATCTAGTATATAAAAAAATAACAATAAAGAAACAAAACACAAAATTTTAAAATAGAAAGGAGAATCAAACCAAAACATTTAAAAAATGATGGATGGTAACAACATGAGGAAGGAACCCATTTAACATATTATTTGTGTCTCCTAGCTTTAATGTTTTTTTAGTTTTTGGACCAATTCTAACAAAAATTAGGCTCATATCTTGGAGAATAGAAACATGATGAAACCTTAAACCTTTCAACACCAATTATTTCAACCTCAATTGGAAGAGTGTGCTCATATGGTTGTTAGCCTTTAGGATGAGACTGGTCATTTTTCTTTTTTGCCTTGACTACATGTAGACAAACACCCTAGAGGTGGTTAGGTTAGTGGAAGAGATGAAATCTAAAATTATTTTTTTCATAATCTAACACATGGAGCCATTAGGAATTATCATTCATTTGGATTCAATCTAGAATACCTTTATTAAGGTCAACCTCAACACAAAGACAAGCATAAATAAATAACCCTTGCATAGACTATTCAAAATTCATCTTGATGAATCTTCCAGGCATATTACCAATAGCTTCACATACTAGGGATTGCCAAAAGGGTAGAGGGAGATTTGGGAATCGAACCCAAACTAATATTTTGGACACCACCATTATTAACAAATCAAAATTAAAAAATAATGGGGTAATAAAGATCCTAACTCTTCCCCAAAACCAAGGTCCCTCCTATTTAACTCTGATAATACTCAAACTCGATAACCTAGACTATGAAAAACCCTTTGGAACATAAATGAATCACATGGCTTTTGGTCCAAGTGGAATCAATCCATTGATGCAACTCTTCTAAACAAGGCCAAAAACTAGTGGACCTATAAATAATTGTAAAATATTCAAAAGAAGAAATTAATCTAGTTACCATCGAAAGAGTGATATATGCTGGTGGGATAGAATCTAATTTCTCTATAATGTATGGGTTACAGAAGATTGCAGGTGAGGTCAGAGCTAAAAAGGCTATAAGGTCATCAATGTCACTATAAGAAGACTTAGGCACTTATTTCCTCTTGTCATTGGCTACAAACAGATTTTCCATAGCTATGTTTGACCTGTAATTATGCTTAAGTGTTGTGTCTATGTAGCAGTAGGTTGTTGTCGTCATGCCTTAATTACGTAGATGTAAATAACTATCTTCAAACCCTAGCCATTGTGGTATCATCTGTCAAAATATTCATTTTACCCTAAAATTTCCTTTCATTTTTTTTTAAAAAGGATTCTTGTCTAATTAAAAGATGGCATTTCATAAAGTGCATCACTCCCAATATGCCACATAAAAGAGATATTTTCTTAATGGAACTTTGTTTATGGTCACAATTTTCAACAATTTATTTAAAAGTGATAAAAAAAACTATGCTTTGCATGAATGGGATTCATTTATGGTCACAATATTCAACACTTGATTTAAAAGGGGACAAAGCAACTAAGCTTGGCATGAAAACCTTGGAACCATGTCCCATTTGGCATTAATTTCAGCCACCAAAACAAAACATGGACCTTAAAATGGTGGCATTCACCACCTCCAAGACAAGACTCAAAATTATGCATCAAATTTATGTAGCTGTTGGATTAAATGGTAAGAATGATTTTTTTAATCTTAATGCAACTTGATTAGGGTGAGAACCAGGAGGTTAGGGTTTGGATATTGAAAAATAGTTGATTGACCATTGGGATATCATTTTAGGGTATGATTGAGAGGGCCAAACAAATCCATGTAGTATTTTGACCTACTTGTGTGTGCATGAAATTAATAATTGGACTTGGACATCATGTTGGTAAGTGAGAATCATAGTTAGAGTGGTTTTCTTTGCTTATAAGATGCCATACTCTGATTGGTTCTTAATCCCAATGTGGGTTTTCATGAAAATGCACATTCTTTTATTTTTATAACTAAACTCATAGTGCATTTGGCTTGGACTATAACCTAAATTAATTATAACGGGTTTTTATGTGCCAATAATGCATGAAATAAAAACAACCATTTGAAAAGGAAGAGTGTGATTTCTGGAAGGAAGAAGTTATATTATGGGTAATTCAAAGGTTTCAGTGGACAATTAGGTTCAAGTTTTCAATCACTTTTACACCCATTGTGAACTCAAGCAAGTTCATTCGTTTCTTAAATGTAAAATTGGGTTAGTAATCTAATAGACAACCATTTATCTTGGCTTACATGTGTTTGCTGCATGGTTTTACATGGTAAAATGAGCTAGTTTGATTTCAATAAGGGGATATGAAATTGGTTTTAGTTATAACTTGAATTAGTAAGGGATAATAACAAAATTTATTTTTGTTTGGTTCAACATGGATATAATTTAAATTTACAAACCCTATATCACATATCTTAGATGCATGAGCTTTAATTATGTTGAAGATATGGTTACATTTTTTTCCCTGCCTGCATATCAAAATCAAAAAAGGGAGGGCTAAATGTTGTGTGAAATTTTTGGAAAAAGGAATGTAAGCTCAAAAAAATGGGTGTATTGAAACCTGGTCATGACTAAGTTTTTTCCATATTTTCATTAATAAACAAGATTGAAGGTTGATTTTTGGTACAACTTAATTTATTGGTTGCATCGACTGTGTTTGGGTTATGTGCTTAATGAAATGTAAATCATGGGATTAGATAATTATAAATTGAGTATTAGTTGAGTTTGAATTTGAATTTTAAGTTATGCATTGAGTTTAATAAAAAAATATAAAAATTTAATCTCTCTTTAAAATTCTTTTTGTAATACTACAAATTCGGTATCCAAATGCCAGGGTGCATGATTTTAACCCTTTTTTCCTCATAGATCGTATATTAATCACATCTACCATCCCACACCATCATTATACAATGGTTAATATGGGATTTTATAATCCATGTTGTTACTACTTGAAAATGTAAGGGCACCCAAGTTGTTCCACCACCTATTAATATACAACAGGTCCCTCCTAAGCTAAAACTTGTAATCAAATCTAAAGGATATGATCTTATTGACCATTTAAGCAACATGCATGCTAATATTTTGATCCTTGAACTTTATAAATCAATCTGCTACCTAAACAGTTATCTTATATGATGCATTGCATGAAACCCAAGTTCCAAGTGATATTCCAATATTATGAAACATATAAAAAATAAAAATCTCATTAGCTTTGGTAAAAAATAGTTACCATAAAAAGATATTATTGACCAATATTTGCCTTTATGAATAAAAGTGAGTATACATAACAAAGGAATAAAACATGTGCTTGTTTATAATGGATCGAGTCAAAACATTTATAGCATAGAGTACTTAACCACCATGGGTATTAGCACCAAGCATCTTTACAAAAAAAACATGCATATAAAAGGATTTAATAATTCATATAGCCCTCAAATTGACCAAATCATATTAGATGTGACATTGGGGACAAAACTAATTAAATATTCATTCTAAGTAATGTCTCAATCATTGCATTATAACTTAATCTAGGGTAGGCCTTGGATACACACAATGAAAACTATCCCATCTACATTACATTGATGTGTCAAATTCATACATTATTGGACCTTATTGATGATGCTTGTTGATGATGAGCCCTTAAAATTATTTAATATAATACTTTTTGACATAAAAGGGGATCCTAAACTCATACCACAAAAGTAGTATATTCCACTTGAAAGTATACAAACTTATGAGATGGGCAAATCAAGAAAAATGACTCATTTACCTTAAGATACTCATAAGGTACTAACCACTAAGGTGTGCATAGATACTCATCCTAATCAAACACTTCAAGTTGAAAAAAACAAAAATCATCCACGTAAACAAGATTTAACAATCACATTATTCATGGGCAGTGATAATTTTTGGCATAACCATGTAGACCCCACATAAACTAAAAGGACTTGTGATATAAGATGTTTACAACAACTTGGATTGGACCTAAAAGGCTTACAAAACAAATGAGGTTGGAAAGACTCCTTAGGTAACATAATAATACCAATAGTTTGTAGTCTTAAAGTGATTCAATCAAAGGTTTGAGTTATGCCATAAAACTGTCAATATTCATTCACATTGGTAACTCTTTAGTTATAATGTTATGAACTCTACTAACAATATCTAAATTTTATTGCTTGATGATTCATGTAGAAAATGTGAGGCAAGATTAACATTCATGGGTTTTGAGTGAGGTAATATTGTTGATTCACTTTTAAAATACCTTGTTTATTAAAATATAAGATTACATCCCATTTGATGTAACTTACACCTTTGGGGCAACTACTAGCAATTTTTTTGAATGTGGAATTGATATTTCGTTATGTTTATGAGTATAGAAATTTTGTAAAGCCTATCAACCATGCATTACATTATATAATTTAATAAACAAATTATAATGTGTATTATTGATTATGTTAAAGATCTAAATTGGTAACAGATACAAAGAATATTTGAGGTATGCAACATTATTTTCAAGGTAAACACTATGGCTTTTTATAGGCCTAACATTTTTGGTGAGCATAATTCAATTTTATTTTTATTTGGAAAAGTATTTACCTAGAAAAGCCATTGTGAGATGTTCTTTATTAGATTGTTCAAGGGAAATGGTTATGATGTTGATAAATAGACAGGGTTGGGTGGCAAAAGGTAGATTATTATAGGGAGTATCCACTGCATCATTGAGGTTGTTTATTGATGTATCTTGATTTTATTGGGCTAGATATTCAATAATTTATCGATTCTTTGATTCTAATTTTTTAGTTTCTACTCGCATTTATCAAATTCCTTTATTTTAATCTTTTTTAGTTAGGGCATGAAGATGGATTATCCCAGAGTTTGATTTTTTATTTATTATGGTGGATCTAATGTTTTTCATAAGGTTAATCTTTTAGCAATTTTTTTTTTTTTAATTTTTTTTAAAGGCAGCGGAGGGGGGGGGGGGGCGTTGTTCCATAAACATTTTATGTGCTTTACCTATCTTTATAGGACTTAGATTTTGATTCTTTATAGAGTCGAATTTACATATTCTTAGGGATAAATGTAATTTTTCTTTCTTCCCAATCATTTTGTGCTTGCTTCCAAACTATTTTGTGATATGTTTGAAAAGTTTGCATAAGAAACATGAATTTTAGGAATGTTATCTCAAAAAATAAATTATATCTTATAAATTTTGTACCTTCTTTTGTGATTATGGTGTACAAAACATGTATTATTCTAATTTTATGTTAGAGGAACAAATTACAAACAAAAATATCAATAATTTAATTTTTAAAATAATAATAAGGGAAAAGTAGACCTTATCCTAGGTTAAAAACATAGTTTGATTAATTTGATGATTAGAACCATAATAAGAAAACCTTCTACAACCAAGAAGGAGAGAGCTATTTATAAATTCATAACACCAAATGACTAGAATCTCATATATTAAAAAATAACAATAAAGAAACAACACACAAAATTTTAAAGCAGTAAGGAAATTTAGACCAAAGCATTTCAAAAATGATGGATGGTAACAATAGGAGGAAAGAACCCATTTAACAGACTATTTGTGTCTCCCAACCTCAATTTGTTGTTGTTAGTTGGATCAATTCCAACAAAATTAGGCTCATACCCTGGGGATTAGAAGCATGATGAAACCTTAAACCTCTCATCCATTATCTATTTTAAGTGGATTGCAATATCATTATATTCTATTAAAAAATATTTTCATCATCCTTTTTAAAATGATGAAAGAATTTAACTATTAAACTTGTGCATTTGCATGATAATCTACACCAAATTAAAATTATAAATAAAATATGAGCAATAATTTTTTAATTTAATTTTAATTTTATTTATTTTAAATTATTAAAATATTCATAATATTCTAATTTAATTAAGAATAGTATTTGATAAGGGTAAAAGGAAGAATTTGTCTCTGATATTTATGTTTGGAGGCATCTACAATAATAGTAGAAGATAGAAGATTTTAATATCATTCTCATACTAGTTATTATTTTTCATTTTTAAGATAGAAGATATATAATGAGAATAAATTGTACATAATAAAAAATAATCTACCAAGTTGCACTAGATTAGATACATTGTCAAAGTTATTTGATAATATCATATCTGTAAGTTGCAATTCTATTAGAACCTGATATGTGTTGATTGGAATTAGAGGTTTGAAACTCTAGTCAACCACCCACTCTTGTGAGACACACTCATTCCAAATAGAGTCCATGCATGCAGAATAGAAACATGTCAAATATCTCATATGAATAGTCAAATAACTTGCATTTGAGCTAAAAATTGAGTGGAGCTCACTTGAACCCATTAGAGTCATAATCCTCATACTTTGCCAAGATTTTTTCCTCCATTGACCAGAAATGTCTATGAATAGAAGAATTTGGTTGAGCACCATGAAATATTTTCTCATTACATCATTCAACCATGATTTTATATCTATCAAATCTGTACCCTCTTCAAATTATAACTCCTCCCTTGTAACGACTCTTTTTACACATGCTCTAGCACCATCATGCTCTCTTTTTTCCATGGTCAGCCTTAGTGAAACTCCAAATGTGTTCTATACTAGTGGTAACGTGCACCCTATTCAACCAATAAATAATCCATGCATTTTTTAATAGTTATGTGTAATTATCTGATGAAATGTAATGTTGATTGAAAGTAATGTTCTTCTAACTCAACTATTCATATAAATTCTAAAAATAACCTTGCACATACTCTGAACAATGTGATCTATCATTGCTAATATATAAATGACACTCCCTTAATATTTTTATTATTGCTTTCTGCTCTCAGGTACATGCATGAATGTTATAGGCACAATAATGGCAACTTGTGATGAGTTTTAACACTTTAATTAAGCTTCCATTTTTAGTTTGAATGTTTAATTTTTAACAAAGTCAACTACTAAAATAATAAAAACAAGTGAGAATGTATCATTTCTTATCTTAAAATTTTCATCCAACCATCTATTTGTGTGTGTGCCTTGCATTTTCATAAATAATTCTCTTTAAATTTGACTAAAAATTTAGAAACAGAGATAGTTTTTGTAACAAGCTCACACCTTTTAGATTCTTTGCCATCTTTAACTTTATAAGTCATTGATATATATTTATTTAAACCAACTAATTCCTATCCAATTGCACTCTTACTCTCCTCATGGATATAAGTTTTTATTTTTGGCAATCCACCACAAATGTTATGACCTCCATCTAAATGTGATTTGTTATAAAACAAATGTCCATCTAATCTTTTCCAAAAAATAGTAGGAATAAATTCCCTTGCTGATTTTGGTGGAGCTTCAATGCCACATTCCTAAAAAATGTTGTTAGTATACAAAGTACAATGAATATGATAAAAAAACATCATAGTGCATTGAAAATTCAACATGGTGTCTACAACAAGTGGTGCGTGTGTGATTTATTTTTACATAAAAAAGTTTGGTCATCTCAAAATATCTTTAACTAATAGAAATTTGTGGATGTTTTTGCAAAAAACTTAGAGTATAATTATGTTTGAGTCATATCCAATAAATGTTTCAGATGTAGTTCATGGTTATAAAAACTAACTCTTCTTTTCATTGCATATCTTGCATTAGGTGAAACTCTTATATTGTCTTTCCAAAATTGAGCAAGTAACTCTTTGAGAACATCCGTTATAATAGCCTTGTCCTTTTATGGAAGTCTACCTGAAAATGCCTAGATCTCATTGGTATTAGGCTCATTAAGTATTTCAGGGATTTCAATTTCTTTCATTAATGTTTTATTGTTTATATTAAGTACTCATCTTGTTTTTGAAAGCATTCATTTTTCTCTATTTGGCCACCTACTATACAAGTTGTAAGTATATGTTGGGTAGCATTACAATATTTGGTACATGATTTTGGGCCTAAAATATGATATGTATCATGTAGATTTTTAACAGTTTCATTATTTTCATCATCTATGTTAGATGTTTTTAGTCCTAATGTGTACATTATAGGTCTCATATTAATCAATTTTATCAACAAAATAAATCATTTGCCTATTTAATTATTATAATCCAAATTATGAATGAAATAATCTCAGCTTTGTTGAGTCAATTTTTTTAAATGGTGATCAGAAATTTTATTATGCATTAATTCTAAAATATTTTCATTGACATCAATTAAATACTTGGCTTTTCTATGCATAATTCTTGGAGGTTGTTGTTAATGGTGGAATTTGTTGAGAGGATGTTTCAAAATTGTTATTACTTTTATTGTTTAGAGATGGGATAGAATTTTCTTTATTATTTATTTATTCATTATATATTTTTATGAAATTTTCTTGATTTTTAATTTCATGATTATTTGTTTCCATCAAATTTTCTTCATTCATGTGGGGTAAAGCATTGTACATAGACTCATCATCAAAAAAATCAAAAACTCAGAACTTTGAATGTAAAATTTCAAAATTATCTAATTCATTATTGTCAATTTCATCATTATTCATTTCATTATGGTCAATTTCATCATTATTCATTTCATTATGGTCAATTGCATCATTATTCAATTCATTATGGTCAATTTTATTATTTTTTAATTCATTCTTATTAATTGGTTCATTATCTGTGATATTTGATTCATCAAGATTAGGGTTTGTACCTTATCTTAAATGAATTTTTTGCATTTGTATCTTGTGTTTCTCTCTCAACTCTTCTAATTTCTCTAGTGTTTTGTTCTTCAACTTCTTCTGCTTCCTTGAACATGATTCATCACACATTGGACAATTGATAGCTTTTCAAAGTTGGGGTCAAAATAAGTACATAAGTCTTGCAGGTCCTACAAAAATATGCAAAGAATATTTGTGGGGACAAAATTATCAATTTGAGTTAAAAATAGATGTTGAAAAGTGAGTTTTGTATATATCAAGAATAATGTGATCATGTTATTGACTAATGTGATCACATTTATGGTTTACAATTTAGGGTATGGTGTTTAAGGTTTATGGTTTAGGTTTTACACTTTAATGTATAAATTATTTAGGGTGTACATAGGGTCCAATGTGTTTTTGGGCTCAACTCCACATCATCACAGATTGAGCCAATCAGTCAATTGGGATAATGATTAATGCGATTTAGGCCAAATTAAGTAATGTCTACCTAATTATTACTCTAAATGATGTTAATTAGTGTTAAACTAGTTGGTTTAGGGTTTAAAATATAGGGTATAGGGTTTATGATTTAGGGCTTGGGGTTTAAGCCCTATAAGTTTTAGGTTTTAAAGTATACAAGGTCTAATTGCAAAGATAATTAAGGATAATTTGAATCACTTGGACCTATTTGTGACTATAGAATGTTTTTTTGGGTTGTCATTTAACCCCATGTCATCATGTAAATTTAGTGTATTAATTGAAGATTTAAAGCTTTCACAGTCCATATAATAACAAAAATCATTTTTTGAAGATACTATGTCACATTTATATGATCGACGCATTTCAAAGCAACCCCTGTGATCTTTGATCGGGAAAGATAATTATGTTAGAATAGTAGAATCAAAATTCTTAAAAAGAAGGAAAAATAACCGTTAAAAATATTTCCTAAAAAGAACTAAGTAGTTGTTAGATATAATTTCTAAAATAAATTAAATAAAGATAGAAAGTTAAAACATTTTATTAAAAAAAATTAATTTATTACTAAAAGGAGATTTTAAAATTTTAATAAATTAATTACTAAATTAGTTGTTAAATAAGGGTGAAAATTTTTATTTTTAATTAAAAAATAAAACAAGAGAGCTCCCTTATCAAGACTAACCAAAAATTACAGAAAATATCTTTGTAAATTACAGATTTCCATGCATGACTAATCCCTATGCCCTCATCCCTATTTAAATTAATAGGGTGTTTTAAAATTTATATGGCTTCTCTTAACTTAAGTTTATGAATGTAGTCTTCAACAACTATAATTCTAGGTTCTTCAATATTAATGACATGTTTTGACTTACACAAGTGTTCAGCAAGGGCAGACTTAACTTTCCTCTCAAGATGAATGTCAACGGAATGTTCTTTGATTCTAGTTTTAACTGACCTACTTGTTTCCCCTATGTAAGGAATACTACAAGAACAATCTACTTTGTAGACACCACTCCTAAGGTTTGGGTTCAATTTGTCTTTCACAGACGCTAACATTATGCGTAACTTGTTGACGGGAAGAAAAGTGGAATGAATGTTCTAGTGTTTGAGAATTTATCTAATTTATTAGAAATGCCTCCTATCATCATCCTTCTCAAAAAAATAGGGGTTGTTAAGACTTTAATCACTAGGCCCTTTAAAATATGTGATGAAGAAAATTTAGATCACAAAATCAATCGCCTTAACAAAGTTTTTAAAATAAATGGTTACTTGGGGAAACAAATAGCAAAGGCTATCAAATAAGTTAAAGATAATTTCAATAGATTTAAGGATAAGGAGTCTTTTACAGATGGTCCTATAGCTTATTTATCATATATCGAAGACATTTCTATTAAACTAGTTAGAATTCTCAAACACTAAAACATTAATTCCACTTTTCTTCTCGTCAACAAGTTACGTACAATGTTAGGGTTTGCTAAAGACAAATTGGACCTAAACCTTAGAAGTGGTGTCTACAAAGTGGATTGTTCTTGTGGTATTCCTTACATAGGGAAAACAGGGAGGTCGATTAAAACTAAAATCAAAGAACATTCCGTTGACATTCGTCTTGAGAGAAAAGTTAACTCTGTGCTTGCTGAGCACTTGTGTAAGTTAAAACATGCCATTAATATTGAAGAACCCAAAATTATAGTTGAAGAAAATCACTTCAAGGAAAGCCATAGAAATTTTAAAACGCCCTATTAATTTAAATAGGGACGAGGGCTTCTTCATTGGAAATGTCATCTGTTATCAACCGCCACACTTCCTATTAACATTGCAACAAAATGGATACGTGCTTTCCAACCCATCTTAACAGGAAAAAAAATTCTAACTGGACTATCCCAACAGGAAATACGAATAGCATTCTCTCTTGCAAGTCTGTAAAGATGTCAGATCAACAAGCCAAGTGCATGCTCAAGTTTTCGCAGCAGGTCTGTATCAAAATATCTTCTTAGGTAGTAAACTTGTGAACTTGTATGCCATGTATGGAAGTATGGAGTACGGACGCCGAGTGTTTGACAGAATGCCTGAACGAGATGTTTGCTTATGGAATGTTTTGATTAGAGGGTATGCCAGGAATGGACCGTGTGAGGAAACCTTGGCACTGTATTACCAAATGCAACAGGCTCGTGTGAAACCTGACAAATTCACCTTTCCGTTCGTCCTTAAAGCGTGTCCCGAGCTATCGGCTCTGCAAGAGGGAGTAAACATACATGATGACATTGCAGGAAGTTGGTTTGAGCATGATCTCTTTGTGGGGAATTCTCTTGTTGCCATGTACGCTAAATGCGGGAGAATTGATTTTGCACGCCAAGTGTTTAACAAAATGTCTGAAAGAGATGTGGTTTCATGGACTGCACTCATTGACGGGCTTGCACAGAATGGGCATGACAGTGAGGCATTGATACTGTTTGATCAAATGCGAGAGATAGGGTATGCGGCAAATGAGGTTACTTTAGTGAGTGTGCTTCAGGCTTGGGGCCATCTGGGAGCCCTGCAACAAGGTAAGTGGATCCATGATTATATAATTCAACGTGGACTTCTTTCAAATTCCAAAATTAGAAATTCCCTTGTGGCTATGTATGCCAAATGTGGAAGCATGAAAGTTGCGCGGCAGTTGTTTGATAGCATGCCTAGAACTGATATGGTCTCATGGAATGCAATGATTGCGGGGTATATTCAGAATGGGCATGCCAATGAGGCCTTGGAACTCTTTCAAAGAATGCAGCTTTCAAATATTCGGCCCAGCTCTGTTACCATGGTGAGTGTACTCCAATCATGTGCTCACTTAGCAGTTCGGCAAAAAGGTGAGTGTATCCATGCTTATGTTGTTCGAAGCGGTTTTGTGTTCGATGTTGTTTTGACAACCGCTCTCATAGGCATGTATGCTAAATGTGGGGAAATAGCTATTGCAAGGGAGTTGTTTACAAAAATGTCTAGAAGAAATGAAGTTTGTTGGAATGCAATTATTGCTGGACATGTCCAGAATGGAGAATATAAGGAAGCCTTGACATTCTTCAACCAAATGAAGTTGGCAGACATAAAACCGAACTGTGTCACCATGATAAGCGTCCTCCCAGCATGTACCCATTTTAGCTGCCCTGCATCAAGGGAAGGTGATCCATGGTTACATAGTTAAAAGTGCATTTGAGTCCGATACTCTTGTTGGAAATTCCGTCATTGATATGTATAGTAAGTGCGGTAGTATAGGTGATTCACGCCAAATGTTTAACAAAATATTTCAAAGAGATCTAGTTTCATGGAACACAATTATTTCAGGCTACGGTATGCATGGGCAGGGTGAAGATGCCCTTGAACTTTTTTCCCAAATGCAACAGACAGACATCAATCCAGACTACATCACATTCATTTGTGTTTTGTCTGCTTGTAGTCATTGAGGTTTGGTGGAAAAGGGCTGGGAATATTTTGAGCGCATGAGTTGAGAGTATTGCATCACACCCAATGCATATCACTATGCATGCATGGTTGATCTTCTTGGTCGAGCAGGGTGTCTGGATGAAGCAAGGGACTTCATCAAAAAGATGCCAGGCAAACCTGGTGCTAGTGTGTGGGGCGCATTGCTTGGCGCCAGCAGAATTCACCACAATATTCAGCTGGGGGAATGGGTGGCAGAACACTTCTTTCACTTAGAACCTGAAAAAGCTGCATACTATGTGTTGTTGTCAGATATATATGCTGCTGCTGGCAGGTGGCATGATGTTTCAAAGATTAGAACATTGATGAAAGATAGAGGCATAAAAAGAACACCAGGGTGCAGCCTGACTGAGGTAAATAATAAAATTCATTCATTCATTGTTGGAGATAAGTCACATCCTCATTCTGAACAAATATATGAAATGCTGAAAAGTTTGGCTAGGGAGATGGAGGATGCAGGGTATTCACCTACCACAAATTTGGTGCTGCATGAGGTGGAAGAAGAGGTGAAGGAGCACATGCTCTATAGTCCTAGTGAAAAGCTAGCAATAGCCTTTGGGCTTATAAGTACAAGCCCTGGAATGCCTATCAGGATCATAAAAAATCTCCGTATCTGTGTCGACTGCCATAATGCTACTGAATTCATTTCTAAGATTGTCGAGAGAGAAATAATTGTAAGGGATGCAAGTCGTTTCCATCATTTTAGGGATGGATCATGTTCGTGTGGGGATTATTGGTGATACAGATCACAATTGCAACAGATATTGTAATAGTGAAAATGTCTGTATTTCTGCTTTCATTCTACTATCAGCAAGCAAATGAAGCTATTTTTTGCTTATCGATGACCTGCCTGTGAGAACACTCCGTCAGTAGCCTGTAATGCACCTCATATGACACAGCGCACAGTTATTCCAAGCTCCAGAATGAGATCAGTCCTAAACATTCATAGCATACGTGATGCATTTAAATTGGCAATATAAATGGACTTAAATCAGACACTCCATGATGCAAGAGACTGTTGTGATTTCCTGCAACCAAACTTGAGCAAACTGTGCAGGAAAAAAGGTGAGTTATGACGAAAATTGGAACCAGAAAATTCACATCATGCAGTTGCATTGAACACCAATAAAAAAAGAATTCATTATCTACTCAACATTATTACATTTTGATTTCATCCATCAGAATGTGGTCTAGGGGTAAGATGGGAGATGCTTATTGCGAAAATGACCCAAGGTCAAAACCAGCCAGGCCTGACCTTAGGGATGAGTTATATGAAAAGGGATCAGCATGCCCTCAGGGTGTCTTCTCCGTGGTTGTGCAATTGGCCACTAGTTAATTGTAATCAAATGGAGGCCCGCTTGGCTTCTTGGTAGTTGCGGATTGGATACGAGTTAATTTTTAGTGGAGGGAGGCCCTCTCTGATATAATAAACGGGTGTGTTACCGTTAAGAAAAAAGAATAATTGAAATTAATACATTTGTTAGTGGAAGGAGCCTCACTCTCTATAATAAATGGGTGCTTTACCCTAAGGAAAAAGGCTCTATCGAAATTAATATGTGTTAGTGGAGGGAGGCCCACTTTGGTACAATAAACGGGTGCTTTACCCTATTCAAAAAAGCACTATTGAAGTAAATACATATTTCTAATTCTAAATATGACTCTTCCAACTTAACTCTTTTTGCCTTTTCATCCTTCCTTTGTTTGGGAAAATTTTCAGTACCTCTTGTTTATTTTCTACTTCTATTTGCTTAATAGTAGTGTTATATGAGTTGCTTAGAAAAGCATATAAATTGAGAGTGCAAAATCTTGTGTGCTACAAGAGCTAATGATGCAAGAGCATCCAGGGTTGTGCAATCTTGTATCAACAAAAAATATGTCAGTTTAGAAAATTTGTCTAAGTGTTGTGTTGCAAGTTTCTTATTCTGCATGTTTTGTTGTAATTTGCATAAGTCTTATGTGTTGTGTCAACTTTATTTATGTTGTTTTGCACCACCTTTGTGTGCGCGTGTTTAGTGTAGTTTTGTGCTACCTGCAAGTGTGCATATGTTTGTAATGTTCTATGCATTTTTTGTTGTCTACAATTATATTTGTTTCTTGACTAAATAAGCTTGTGAAGCTTTGTGCAAGAAGTTATGTTAGTCTTTTTCCCAAGCATAATAGTGCGAAGATTTACAGTACATTTCCATCAGTTTGTGATATCTCTTGAGCAACAAAGCATTCAGTTAAAGTTGGTTCTTCACTGCAAAAGCAATTGAGTTGATGAGACTTCTTGGATGAGCTGGATCTTCATTGCATAGATCATGCATTGAATTGTAAGTCGTTTGGTAAGCTTGCGATAAAGTGTGACATTGTTCTTGAGCAAACATGAGGATCATGGTGCAAAGGTTTTTGTGATAATTATGGGTTATAAAGTCAGTCACTTTGTTCGACATTCTTTATGCGCACTTGGTTTGGGCGCATATATCATTTGATGTGTTATAGTAGGAGTCGGTGTTGATTATATGGCATTTAATCTTAAGAGTCATGGAAGTTGATAAAGATTCATTTAATATCGTGTGTGATGTAGTTGTAATGTGTTAAGCTATAACACGTTACCGTGCCTTGGACTTGTGAGAGACATTTAATATTTGCAGTGCACTGAGGTGCATTAATACTATTAGTGGGGTAAAAGCACTGAATGTAAGTAGGCAAGTTTTGCCCCTTTATAGTTATGCCCCTACACCCATGCTAAGGGGACTATTTTCCAAAGGGTTAAGTGTCCAAGATTAGATCTTGGAGATTTATGCTGAGATAGTTAAACTTGTAAAGACTATGAGTTATCAAGTAGACATCTACAAATCTGATATTGTAACGCATCTCATTATGAGATTGTGGTGTCATTGTTAGCATTGTGTTGCTTGTATTTTCTTGATGTTAAAACTTAATAAAAATCAATGTGTTTTTCATGAATTTAATTGTATATTTCATTATGTATTTTGAGGGTTATGTGGTCTAAGACATCTCTTAATTCAGACCCCTAACTGTTACTGTATCATTTGGTATCAAAGAAGGGTTTAGTTCTTATTTATTCTTGCTGCTTTCTGCATTTGTGAGTGCGTGTAGTAAGTAGCTACATATATCTTCCAATAAGATTGTTAGGGAGAAGTTGTAAGTTATTGATCTAAGATCATCATTTGGTATAAGGATCTAGATTTCTAAAGAAATGGCACATTGAGAATGCTTAAGTGATAGAAGGGCTCGAGTGCATGGAGCGCCAAGACTAGTAGATCTAGGGGGATTGATGAGATGAATACAAGCCCAAATGGAGGCTATAAAAACTGCACATCATTGAGGTGTTGAACTGGTAGTTGATGAAATTGATATTGAAGTCGTTGAAGAAGCACCTAAGGATCGAGATGTAGGAGAGGAGGTTGATGACCTTGAAGATTGATTCTTGTGAGTTATTGTGAGAATGACAAGTAAATGAAAGTTAGATCGCATAAGTTATTTTGAAAGTTTAAGTCTTGAAGAGTTCTTTGACTAGAACACTGAGTTAGAGAAATATTTTGAGTATGAAGGTATGAAATATCCCAAGTGGGTTAAGGCATCGATGCAAAATTGAAAGGTCACACATCTTTATGGTGGGAGCATGTTCAAACCAAGAGACTGTGCGAAGGTAAAAATAAATTAAGACATGCAATATATTTGTCACAAAGCTAAAGGCTAAATTCATTTTGTGGATTATAATATGAGATTGTTTAAGAAACTTCAAAATTTGTGGCAAAGAGAGATGAGTGTAAAAGATTACACTGAGGAGTATTATAGACTTACCATTAGAATGGGTCATGTGGAAGAAAATGTTGAGAAGATCTCAAGGCACATGAACATATTGTATATGGAAATTCAAGATGGGTTTGGTATGATTAGATTGCGATTTGATGAAGAAGCCTATCAATGTGCACTGAAGGTAGAGGAAAATTTATCATACAAACAAGGAGTGGCACAATAAAAAAGAAGATTCATGTGTGGATGTGGAATTGGTAGATGTTATTGTAGGCAAGTGAAATAAAGTGAGGTAATTACTTCGTATTGCAATGATGTTAAAACCTACATAGGTGGAGGTAATTTCAAGGGTAGAGGATCTTGTGGATGAGGTAGAGGTCATGGATTCAATTGTATATGTTTTAGATGTGGTGATACTAGCTATAAAGTATTTGAGTGTCCTTGTATGCATATGGAAGGGGAAAAAAATTGATGTCAGTACACATATTGCACAACCAAATAAAGAAAGTGTTGTGTCTTCATAACATAGATGAACCGTAGACTAAAGAAGCTCTCATGATGAAGAGGGTATTGTTGAAGCTTGTGAAAGAGGAAAATAGTTCTATGCAGAGAAATAATTTGTTCAAAAAAACTTACAAATTTGGAGGTAAGTGTTTCAAATTGATTGTTGATGGTGGTAACACATATAATATTGTCTCACAAAAAATGATAGCTAAACTTGGTCTGAAGATAATTTTGGATCCGAAATTGTATAAGGGTTCTTGGTTGTTGAAGGGACATCAAGTTTTAGTGAATAGATAGTGGCTGGTAAGTTTTTAGATTGGTACATATAAATATGAGGTTTTATGTGACATAATGCTTATGGATGTTTGTCATATTTTCTTCAGAAAACCCTAACAATTTGATCGAAATGTGTTGTATCAACTTTATTTTTATTTTTATTTTTTTAATATAAAACAACTTTGATACCTAACACCATTCAAACTTGGAAGAAAACTATTTTGTAAAAAAGCACGATTAAGTCCATAATTGTGTTATACCAAACATAAATATTCTACAAAGGCTAAAAATTCCTACTAATGTTATTATGAAGTTACTTTAACCAATCATTAAACAAATTGGGGTGTACCAGTGTACTAAGTGTACATTCGTGCACTCAAATATGATCACTAAACTATGTCATTCTGAATAGGATCAATACTTATTTTTAGCCTTGATCAAAACCTTATACTTGACATAAAACAATTTGCACTATGACCATGTAGGTAAAGTAAGCTCTAACTGAGGTACAACTCAATATCAAGAAGGTTCACAATAATTTAAGGCATAAAGAATTCAATTCACAATAAAATAATCATCATACTAATTTTCTACATTCAATGATCTACATAATTACGTGAACAAGACTTAAACTTGAAATTTATTTTCAAAAGCAACACAATGAAAATTATTTGGCATTCTTCCAATAATATGTCACATGAAGTCATTAGCCATAATTTAGGGCCCCCTACTTATGTCATCATCTCAACTAGGATCATTGCTCTCATGACTTCAATGATAACATTAAATCAACTTATCAAAAGAATCTAAATTAAATAAAATACAATGTTGATTCATAGTATTGACAAATATTGCCACACACATGGATATTACATCAATTGGATTCAACTCCAAAATGAATTACACATAAAAATTAAATTCACTACATTTACTCATGTATAAGTATTGACCATCCCACATTCTATATAGTATTAACATACTATATGTACCTTGTGTTGGTCATACAGTCGATTTATATTAGGATAAAGAAAAAACATTCATCTAACAAGTTGATTTAACGGTTTTTGTAGTATTGGTGTATTACTCTTAATATAGTTAAGGGTCTAGAGTAATAAAATCAGTAAATAAATATGGCAATAATTAAGCGATTGATTTGAATAATTTGACTATAATTTGAATCTTTTAAAAATAGTAATAAGGGAGAGAAAAAAAGACTTAATTGAAAACTAAATGAGACAGTTGTTGCAAGGTCTAGAATTCACTGTGTAGGACTGGCGCAGTGTTGTAAATCAAGATTTGTCCTTCATTTTATGATTGGACAGGAGCACCAAAATATGACACCCTAGGTTTCGGCACTATAGTCCTCTTCTATTGCTATTGTCTAGGGGAATTGAGCTTTTTGGGTTTTGTTCGATGTGTCTATGTGAGCTTGTCTATGAAATTTCAATTTTTAGATGTCTACAAAACTCGCTACAGAGTTGATTTAGTATTCAAACCCTAGACTCCATTATGTTTTATAACAAGCTTTGGGAAAGAAGATGGTTAGTGTGTGTAAGATGCACTGAACATGTATCCACACCCCTTGTGTGGGCACGTTGTCTATATACCAATACTCTAAAGAGGGATCAAGCCATATGTAGTTCTCCCACTTGATGTTCTTTGTGAAATTATGTGTATGAAAATGGAAAATGTTAAAACTAGGTGTGTTTGAGGTGGCTAGGGACTAGTATAAGGATTTGAATAAGCTTGTGGTTGTATTGCATGGTTGTATGCAAAAAATAAAGAAATATTCTTGAGTAGTCTTGCTTTTATTCTTGCTTACTTTTTGATATTTGTCAACCCCTTCTAAATGAAATTTGAATGGGATTTTATAGGGATTTGTTGGTCATGGGTTGAATGTATTCATTTTAGGCCAACAAAAGAGGAATAGGAATGGAAACAAACTAATCGTTGGAAGTAAAAATGCACTTAGATAGGAGAATCAAAAATGGGCAGCCTAGGGTCTGACACTATAATCCAAGTTGGGCGCTATAGTCCTGAAGGAACGAGACCTAGGGGGATGGAATCATCACTAGAAATGATTTTTGGAAGAGGTGGAATTATTGTCTGGAAGGCTATCGATGATTGTGAATCAGTGAAAATATGTCTATGAGAGTCATGAGAGCAAGTAAGAGGGACCTATGGGTTTGATGTCACAAGCCACACTCAAGCTACCAATTTTTGCATTTTATATGACTACATCTAACCCCCCTGCCGACCCCCACACCCCTCCCTCCCCCCGCCCTTTATTTTAAAGATACAACAAAACAAAATACTAAGATAAAGAAAAAATAAGAAGCGTACCTAAACTTGCCTACAAGGGTGAAGCTCATGAAGTTGTGTGATATTGGGTGTGCATAGAGAGAGCATGCTGTGAAGTGTAAATCTAAAAAAGAAAATAAAAAGTAGATCAGTCCTTACTAAATACGCTATATCTAAATTAAGAATGTAAAAGGTTGGGTAAGAGAGAGAGGAAGAGAAAGGATTGAATTCATCTCCTTGGGTACATGAACTAATATAAAATCTATTATGATGTTGAGTGATGCTAAGTAATACTGGATAATGTTGTACCAAGAGTAATATTATGAACGGATTTGAGTGCTCAGTTCCCCGAGAATGGCTTAAGAATGCAAAGACTGACCCTTTGGCTCCATTGTTGCCTACTAATTGAAGCTACATGATCATATATGTGTGTTAATCGATGTTTTGAATGTGTGTCTAATCCCTCTAAGTATGTGGCTCAAGAATACAAAGGGTAGCTAATCCTTTGGCTACATCATTGCCCCATGAACTAAAGCTATGAACTGATATCAGTGTAAATTGTGTCATATGAGATGGCTCCTAAAGCCTATGAATGTTCTGTAATATGATAATGTGGCATCGATAGTTGAATATATGCTAGAAACAAAGCCACTCTTGGACACTCTGAAAGGTGGAGATTAGGCTTGTATGAAACCCACTCTAAAATTGGGCACTAGGCTTATATGAAAGCCATTCCGAAATGTGGAGGTTAGGCTTGTATGAAAGCCACTCTGAAATGATGCCAACCACCTCTAGATAGAATAAGACACACCATTGTTGAGAATGCTTGGGTAATATACTGAACTCAAAAATAAAATAAGTAAAATGTGCCATGCACATTGCCCCCAATCACTATTGTCTGAAACATGGATTCTAATCTAAAATTTATACCAATTTCCTAATCTGAAACTGGAAGTGAGATCCATCATGCTACGCATGATGTCCCCTATATCTGGATTCTTTGATAAAAACTATACTAAAATTGTTGTATCTGAACTTGACTGAATGTACAAAACTGTAGCTAAACCTACTTTTTTGTGAATTTTTAGAAAACCTATTTTTTTACTGTTTGAACAGGAGTGCAAAAAATGGACACCCCATTGTTCAATGTTGTAGTCCAATTTTTGTGATATTATCTTGGACAAATTCTGATGATTGCTTTGTAATTTTTATTGTCGACTTGGTATGTTCTATCTAGTTTGAAGTCTAGTTGTTCTAGATGTTCTCAACACTAATTTTCCAACTAGTAGGAACTCTAATCTATTTGACAAAACCCATGTTTGTTTCCCCATCTTCTGAGAGTATGAATGAAGACCTTGCAATGACTATCCTCAGAAGAAATAACCCTGCAAGTGTGTTATGCTGCAAAGATACATGATATAGCAATGATAATCGATAAGATATCTCAAGATATAGTATGGTTTGTAATGAGATATTTTTAGATCAATAGGGGTATGCCTAAATAGATATAATAATGTAATAACATGTGTAATGTACTAAATTGGAATTAGAAGTTTGGTTAGTTTTTAGTTGTCAAGGAGGGATAGAGCATGATGTCCATCATGGCATCTAGGAAAATAAGAGAATTCATGATGTGGATCAAGGCATTGTAAACAGTGAAGAATCAATCAAGCACGAAAGGCAAGAAGCAAGAAGCATAGAAAATGACCAAGGTTGTTGTGAAAGTCACAATCACATAAAAGAGTATAGGTAAAGGACATTGACAAATATCTTAAGGCACACACAACAATAGAATCAAAGGACATTGGCAAATGTCCTAAGGCACATACAAGAGACAAAATAAGAACTGAAAAATGCAATCACATCTAGCTACACAAAGCAAGAAAGGAAAGCAAGTAATATACTAGAAATACAATCACATCTAACTAATCATATATTGATCTACATTGAAATGATATATATATATATATATATATATATATATATATATATATATATATATATATATATATGTATATATATATGTGTGTATATATATATATATGTATATATATATATATATATATATATATATATATATATATATATATATATATATATATATATATGTGTGTGTGTGTATATATATATATATATATATATATATATATGTATGTATATATATAATGTGTTACTATATATTGTAACACACTGTGGATTAATATTATAAATATATATATAAATAAAACACATTGTATATATATATATAATGTGTTACTATATATTGTAACAGACTGTGGATTAATATTTTATATATATATATATATAACACATTGTAGATTAGTATTATAATTACACGCGCGCCCGCGCACACGCACGCACCCTATAGTCTACAGATTAATATTATAACTATATATATAAATGAAACAATATCTATTCACAATTTTAAATAAAGACCATTGCTAACCCTTCAAATTTGACTGCTACCCATAACCTTTATTATTGTAAAATGAAACAATATTCACTAAAGTCTATAGATTAGTTATATATATATATATATATATATATATATATATATATATATATATATATATGTAACGAATCTGCAGTGAATATTGTTTTATTTTTATGTATATTTATAATATTAATACGTAGATTAAAGAGTGTGTGTGTGTGTGTGTGTGTGTGTGTGTGTGTGTGTGTGTGTGTGTGTGTGTGTGTGTGTGTGTATTCATTTTTATGAGACAAATTTGAGTGTAAATTAGTAGTCTCAATTCTTACTATAAATTATTAATATAAATATATAAAATAACTCATTGTAATTTATTATCATTTTAATGTATAAATTAATATATTCCCTACAAATTAGAATTATAAATATACATAAGCCAATCTGAGTGCAAATTACCAATCTCAATTCCCACTGTAAAATAGTATTATAAATATATAAAATCACTGTAACTCACTATAATATGTATTCTCTATAATTTTTCAAGTTGATTGTATTTTGTGAAGATATATTTGATGAAGGGGGAGTGTGGAAATAATTTTTATTTAAAAAACAATTATCAAACATGAAATTAGGGTCTTATCATGGTGACATTACTCCTCTTTCCATAAGTATTAGTAGCACCTCAAGCCCTAGTGGTAGTCTAGTTTCATCACCAAGAACTTCCCTATCAAGTATAAGAGCAAATACGGCATCAACTCCAAGTATTTCAAAGTAAGTAAAAATACTTAAACAATTTTATCAAGGACTACCAATGAAGATGATACAAATCACATTGGTAAATATTCTATATATACATATACAAGTGTTAAAATTTTGCTATGAAGATGTAGTGGAACATGGCATTTGGTGTAAGGCAATGAAAGAATAAATGAATGTAATTGAGAAGAATTAAAATTGGGATTTAGTTGACATTCAAAAAGATAAACAGGTAATAAACATAAAATTAATATATAAAAATAAATTCCAAAGTGATGGTGAAATTGAAAAGCATAAGGCAAGGCTAGTTTCTGAAGAACATGCATAAGTCAATTGAATAAACTGTGAAGGAAGCATTTCACTAGCTTCTCATTAGATAAAATAAGAAAAATGTTATTTTAATGAAATTACTTAGATGTTCACATAGAATAATTATATATCGTATAGAATAAATAAAGATAAAATAGCACACAAAAATAATTGATAACAAAGCAAAATAAGGGATAATATAGTAGAGCCACTTCGAGGAGGAATATCCACAATAATTTGATAAGAACATAAGAATTAATATGATGATCAAAGACTAACCACTACATCCTATATATAGTATACTTAGCCATGTTACTCAATAGGCTGACCTAACTAAAAATGTAGAGAAATGTAAAATGAATATAAAAATGGTATGTAAGCCACAAATCAGACACACATATCCCTAGACACGCCAAAGGTTAAGGGTGTATCATGCCCCTCCCCTTAAAAACAATGTTATCCTCAATGTTGAATCAACTCTAAATATTGTTGCACAAATGATTCATCCTCCCAAGAGGTATCTTCACATGGAAAATTCTTCCATTTGGTCAGGTACTCCTTAATTTATCTAGACCACAACTACTTAGTGTGAATTTAAAGTATCATCTCAGGATCAAGAATAACTCTCCCTTCCTCATCTAATTTAGGTAACTCAATTTGAGTAGCAACTCTATATCCAATGACTTTCTTCAAGAATGATACATGAAATACTGGATGGATGCAAGTGGATCAAATAAACTCTAACCTATAGGCCACACTACCAATTTTCTATAGAATCTGATAAGGCCCATAATATTTAGGGGATAACTTGTTATCCTTTTTTTGTTGCTTCAATGGCAACTACTTATATGGGTGCAAGTGATCAAAAATACAATCACCAATGTCAAAAAAAATCCCACTCTTTGGTTGATATGCTTGTTGCTTCATACGATTTTGGGCCAGGGCTAAATTTTCATGAAAACTAGCAAGAACCTCCTATTGATGGTGCATATGTTCCTCAACTACATAAACCTTAAGATAGACCTTCAAGGTTGAAGTGATGGATAGAGGGTGGTATCCATACAAAGACACAAAAAGAGACATTTTGGAATAACTATGAACATAAATATTATACCACCATTCAGTAAGTGGAAACTAATGAACCCATTTATCCTATTTATTAGAAACAAAATAATGGAGATATCCTTACAGACATTTGTTGACTACCTTAGTTTTTACATATGATTGAGGATGATAGAATGAGCTATGAGCCAACTTTGTTCCCAAACATGAAAATTATCTAGTCCAAAAATTAATTGTGAAAATGGGATCTCTATCATTGACAATGATTTTTCAATTAAATTGATAAAAATAGAAGCTATTATACTAGCAACAAATGGACATGATAAAGAATGAAAATGAGCATACTTATTGAGATGATCAATAACAATTATGATAACATTTTGATCCTCAGATTGTGGTAACCATGCAATGAAATCCATAGACACCTCTTCATAATGCTAGCTAGGGATGGATAAATACTTCAAAAGACCTAGGGTTTTGATGGTTTCACCTTTATTTTGTTGACAAATCATACATTCAACGACATATTTATGTACATCTCCCTTGAATCCTTCTCAAAAAAAATCTTGCTTGATTCTATGATAGGTTGTAAAAAAATCTTGAATGACCCCTGATTGGAGTTGCATGAAGTTCCTGAAGGATTTTTTGTTTGAGAAGAAACTTCTTACATAGGTATACTTTGTCTTTATACCATAATGCATCACTCTTCCATGTGAATTTTTCAAATTCATCCAAACCTTGTTGAAGATTCTGAATCAAATCATGGGTAGCACTATCATTTTCTCATTCTAATCTTACTTCCTCTAGCCAATCTGCCTGCCAAATGGTCATGGTACATAGCAATGCCTTAAATAATTCATCCCTTATAGAGAGTGCATCTACTACCACATTTTCCTTGCCTTTTTTGTAGACTATCTCAAAATCATAGCCTAACATCTTAATTACCCATTTTTATTATTCTTCTAATGACAACTATTATTCCAAAAAATATTTGAGACTATAATGATCAATCTTTACTTAAAAGTGATGACCCATCAAATGAGGTCTCCATTGTTTTACTACATGTAGAATGCCCATCATTTCCTTCTCATAAATGGGCTTGAGATGATTTTTACCCTTCAGTTGGTAACTTTCAAATCCAATTGGTCAGCTTTCTTACATGAGCACAACACCCATACCATATCCAAATGCATCACATTCAACCACAAAAGTCTTAGAAAAATTAGAAATGGCCAACATTGGAGTGGTGCACATAGCCAATTTTAATTATTCAAATGCCTTGGTAGCTGTATCAGTCCATTGAAAGGAGTCTTTCTTCAACAAAGAGATAAGTGGGGTTGTAATGCTACCATAATTTTTGACAAACCTATGATAGTAACCAGTTAGTCCCAGAAATCCCCTTAGTTTCTTAAGTGTCCTAGAAATCATATAGTCCACCATTTCTTGGATTTTTTTAGGATCCAATTTCACTCCTTTAAGTGAAACCATATGACCCAAATACTCAACCTCACAAGCTCCAAAATTCCATTTAAAATGTTTGGCATACAACTGATGTTCTTCCAGAATTGAGAGTAGCTATTTTACATGTTGTAAATGGTCTTCCCAATTTTACTATATATGAGGATATCAACAAAAAACACCAAAATAAATTTCCTAAAAAATGGCATAAAAATAGTATTCATCAAACTCTAAAAGGTGGATGTTGTATTTGTTAGACCAAAAGGCTTAACCATAAACTCATAATGGTGCTCATGAGTTCTGAAAGCTATTTTGGGTATGTCTTCATCACGGATATGAATTTGATGATACCTAGAACGTAGATCTAACTTGGTAAAATAAAGATCACCATTCAATTCATCTAGCAAATCATCAATGATAGGAATAGGAAACTTATCTTTGATAGTGTACTTGTTGAGCTCTTTGTAGTAGGGGCACATCTTACAAGTGTCATATTTGTTTCTCACCATGAAAACTAGAAAATAATAGTCACTTTGGTTGTGTTGAATGATTCTTGCATCCGACATCTTGTGTACCATTTTTTCAATTTCACTTTTTTGGGTGTAGGGATATCTATATGGGCCAATGTTGGGTGGTGTACTACCAAGAATAAGTTTGATAGCATGATCATATGTGTGATTAGGTGGAAGAATTTTTGGTGTGTCACTAAAAATAATATAATGGGAGTCAATCACTTGTTATATATCATAAGGTATAGATGGATAAGTTGGTTAGACTTCAATGGAAAACAAGTGAGCCACAAACCCTTCTGTACCCTTTCAGAGAATCTTGGTCATTTAATCAGAGCTAATAAGTTATGTAAATTTATCCCTTAATCCCCTTAGCTTAAATGTCCTTCCCTCAGAATAAAAGTGCATGAATAATTCTTAGAATTTCATCTCAATAGTGCTCAAAGTGGTGAGCCATTGTACTCCTAGAATAATGTCAACTCTACCTATGGGAATAACAAACATAGGATAATCTATTAGGTAGTCTCCCATAGCCATCTTAATACTATGGCATTTTATTGAATAGATGATAGTACCACCATCTGCAATCATGACCTAAAACTCTAGATTGGGATAAATGAAACACTTCAAACGAGCAACCAACTTACTATTGATGAAGTTGTGTGTGCTCCCAAAATTAATCAATATAGTGACCTTTTGTTTCTTATGAAAACCCACCACCTTAAGAGTTTGGGGAGTACTAATACCTAAAATGGGATGATAGGAAATAGTAGGTTGAGAGTCTTCAAATTCTTCCTCAGGTCCTTTTGCATCCTCACCAATTACCTCCTCATCATCTACATTCTCATTGGCACCTTCAATGTAAAATAGCTTCTTTTCAACACAATGATGTCATTTACTCAATTTTTTTATCATAATCATAACACAACCCTTTGGCTCACTTATCCTCAATTTATTGAGGTGTCAATCTGATGGGTTGAGGAAATGATGGTGTTGGTAAGGTGTGATCATGACCAGTAGTGAAATTTTTTCATTTGACCATCTCTTTTTCTTCTATCATGCGTGCCCTTGGGACAGCATCTGATACAGATGATGGATTAGACATCTTAACCTACAATTAGATGTTATATTTGATTCCACCTATAAAAGGATCAATCAAATTTGCCTTAGTGATGTCTTCCACCTATAAGGATAGATTCTAAAATTGATGAATATAATCCTTCACAGTTCTTGTTTGATGTAATTTGGCTAACTAGATGAAATAATTCTCAGAGACATTATTCTAATAATGAGCCAACAACTCATCATTGAAATTAGAGCATGTAATAAGAGAACCATTATTTTTATTTTAAGCACACCACCAGTGATACTAAGTGAACTTCTTAATTTTTAGATAAAGAGACACCACTATCACCTTCTGATAACTAGAAGTTTGGTGCAGATCAAATAAATTCTCATTTTGGGTAATCTAAGTGAGAGGGTCATTATCGTCAAACTTACACATGCCCACTTTTATCAACATCAATTTCACACATGGATTGGAGTTGTTAGTGTTGAGAGGAGGACTTGAATGATGAAGTGGAGGGTTGTTTTGCTATAACTGAGATAAAATGATAGCTAGTTATGCAGTGATCTAATGTAATTGAGTGTGCACCCTATTAATTTTTATGTGCATCCCTAAAACATTATTTTGATTTGTAACAAATTCATCCTACCATACCAAGCCCTTTATGTCATCCTAAAGTTGAGAAATCATCAAATCTAATGTTACAAATTCCATGTCATCCCTAGAAGGGGTCTTAGGAATTTATTGCCTCCCTTTTTTCCTTTAAGTAGTAGGACCCACCATTCACAAACCCTAGGATGATTTTTGACCCAAAAAAATGTACTAGGAGATGGTACCATTAAAATCAGCTCAATAAAATGAATCCAAAAACTACTTTTGCACACTAGGGTGAAAATTTCTAGCACCAAGAAAGTGTATAGGTAGAATATACTATTGTGATCATCTCATCGAGATGAATCTAATGACTAAAAATATGCAAAGGGAATTTTTTTTCCAGTCTCTTTTTTTAAAATGGTTTTTTCAAAAAAGCATTTCAAATAATACTGTGCTAATAGAAAAAAATAATTCTTCTCAGATTGCAAGTTATGTTTTTTCACTCTTTCCACTCACAAAATTCATGCCTCATCAGATCTTTAAAAAATACCATAGTAAACTTGGTTGAATCAAAGCTCTAATACCACTTATAATAAAATTACTTAGATGTTCACATAGATTAATTATATATCGCATAGAATAAACAAAGATAAGAGATCACATAGCAAAAATTGATAGTAGAGAAGAATAATGGATAATATAGTAGAGCCACTTTGAGAGGGTAACCTCCACAAAAATTCAATAAGAGAAGAATATTTAATATGATGATCAAAGACTAACCACTACCTCCTATATATAGTCTACTTAGACATGGCCTAAGACCTAACTAAAAACATATAGAAATGTAATAAGAATATAAAAGAGGTATGTAAGCCTTAATTAAGCCACAAATATCCCTAGACATGCCAAAAGTTAAGGGTATATCATCTATAATTTTCAGATCTTAATAAGTGATAAATTCATCAAATATGTGTGAAGTCAACATTCTTTAATGGCTTCATTAAGGAAGAGGTTAACATGTAATACCCAATAGGTTTTGCATTAAAAAATAAAAAGTAACAAGTATATAAATTGAAGATAAATTGAAGAAGCCATTGTATAGCTTGAAGTGAGCTCTTGGAGATTGGTATTTAAGACTTGACAATAATCTCCTACATCATGATTTGGTTAGCAGTCAAGATGAACCAAAATTTTATGTGAAACAATAAGGTTATAAAAATTTAATAATTTGTCATAATATAGATTATTTTATTTTTACAAATACTTTTTTCCAATAGGGGAATGAATTCAAATAATAAATAATGAATAAGTTTGACATGAATAATCATATATTAATGAATTACTTTATTGGTGTATAGTTATAAAAATTAATGAATGGTATCTTTATTTGTCACGCAAAGCATGATCCCAAAGTATATCAATTAATGAATGGTATCTTTATTTGTCAAGAAAAACATGCTCAAAATATTTTGAATCGATTCAAAATGGAAAAGTGAAAGGAAGTGGAAACTCTATCATTGCAATTTTAAAATTTAAGCAAAGAAGATAAGAGTAATAATGTGCATGAGACTCAATTCTAAAGGATGGGTAGTATTTTGATGTACATAATAATTATTAGACTACATAATCTTATACAATATGTGTTATTTCTAGATTTATGGAAGATATACATGGCAATCAAATGTGAGAGAAAAAAAATTCTCTAGCATATCAAAGGCATGCTAGATCATCGCATTTATTAAACAAACAAAAGATATTGGGATTATTTGGATCTTAATATTTAGATTAGAATGGCTAAATAGGTGGCTAATAAAAGATTATGAGATTGGTTAAGTCTTGGTAGTGGT
Organism: Torreya grandis; assembly: GCA_037957365.1. Classification (NCBI taxonomy): domain Eukaryota; kingdom Viridiplantae; phylum Streptophyta; class Pinopsida; order Cupressales; family Taxaceae; genus Torreya; species Torreya grandis. The sequence continues at coordinate 4,268,560 of JARHVA010000425.1, read as the reverse complement.
ATTATATCTCAGATCTTGAAGAAGCAATAAACGATCTCTCTTTTTAGAACAAAGAAAAATTATATAGTAGCAACATTAACATGTTGCCAAGAAATTTGGCTACAAAGAGTTTTCAAACAATTTTAAAAATAATTCAATTATATCACTATAATAAATTGTGATAACAATAGTACCATTTAGATAGAAAATTATCATATTCTTCATGAAATAAAGAAGAATATAGATATTCATCACATCATTAGGGATTTGATTCAACAACATGAAGTGTAGTCACAGTTATGAAAAATAGAGAATAAATTGGAAGATATCTTTATGAAGGGAATTTTGAAAAATTGATTTGGTTCATTAAATAACAAATTAAGAATTTTTCCTTTAAGCATTAAGGAGGAGAATGTTGATAAAAAATTATAGTTAAATTTTTAAATATTAAGTAGATTCAATGTATGAATACTACTATTAGCTTACAATTGCTTGGTTCTTTTTTTAATATTAATTTGTACCATTATTTCAAATATATTATAGGCTAGATTGTTTTATTTAATTTAAATGTAATCATTTTAATTTTATTGAGATTATTTTATTTTCAATTGGATGTAACTAATCCAAAATTTGTGTAATCCCTTATTTTTTTGTACATTACTAGTGAAGGTTGGAGATGGTTTGCAGCAATTTAGGTTCTACATATTCAACATTTAGTAGTCACGTCTAGTGGGTCACTACCCAAAGAATTGAAAAGACTCATCATAGAAAGAAAATGGTTTAAAATACAAATAGAATATCAATCTCATAACATGTCTTTCTTGATATATGATGATTTAAAATATGTTGGTCTGCAGTCAAATGATCTTTCTTGCATTAATTCATTCTTAATTATACATAAATTTTATGGGTGGATTAAATATTTCCCTCCAATAATGGAGGTGATTGTTTAGTTTGGAGAAGGATGTGAACTAGTTGCAAAATATTTCCAAATGCATACATATTTCAAAGTCATAACTAAGATTAAAAGATATCTTCATTTTTTCCAAGTGGACACTCACTAACTAGGAGTGTGTTAAAATATTGAAATATGTAAAAACAAGTATAGTTTATGATGAAAATTACATTTCAAATGACATCTTGTAAATCCCTTAAAGTTTATATGAACTTTGATGGAGAAAAAATGAGACCAACTTCCAGAGGCCATAACTTTTGATTCGTAGCTCTGTTTGAGCTCTTCCACATGCCAAAATGACCATTTCGAATAAATCATTGCTAATCTAAGTGGATTTTTCCCCTTAGAGGCATTTATCAAAAAAATTGGAGGCCAAAGCAGACCATCTGAGGCTCCAAAATTATATTTTATTAATTTTTTCAAGATTTTTCTATTTTTAAAAATTAAATATTTTTATGACCGGATATGAAATTTAGTTGAAATTCATCCACTAGGATTTAGAGTTGTGCATTCTTGTATGCAGAACTTACTAAAAATAGTAGCTGATAAAAATAGAATTTTTTTTTTAGATTTTTCTTTTTAGAATTTTTGCATGTTAACTCTAATTATAAGTTGAGGCTTATTTACGCATGATTTGGGTTGTAATTAAGGGAAGGCAATCAATATGAATCAATTATAAGTGTTATTTTAGATCTTGGCCCTATTAGTAGTTTTATTATCTTGACAGTTTATGGTTTCATTATTTGGTATCATAACAAGGTTGAATCTTGGATGAGTAAGAAATGGCAAGAAAAGAGGAGGTATTGCATAGATGATCCAGACTATAAAATAATTATAGAGGAAAGTGAAATAATTAACAGGGTTATCACCAATTAGAGAATAATATAAGGTGCTGATGAAGCCAAGAAAGACACAAATCATGATGAATAAATTCATAAATAAGAACAACAAACCAGCTACCATCAATAGAAGAGAGGATTGTTTATGTTTTAGAAGGAAGCAATTAAGGAATTAAGGTTGATGTTCCAGATTATGGAAGTAGTTTAGAACTAGAGGACTTGATATATTTTATGAATAGCATGGAAAATTTCTTCACATGGAAGAGCTCAAATGGAGATATGGATCAAAAGTTATGGCCTCTAAAATTTGGACTATTTTTACTGCATCATGTTATGATTTATCTTGTCCCATTTCCAAAGATCCTGACCCTAAATAGTTAAAGTCAGATTTGTCAATGTATTTTTAAAATTAGTTCAAGTTGATATTTTCTAGCTATTGGTCAGTCACACATAGTCAACACACATACATAATCTAGCTAATATTTTTTATGTTGTTAATATCTAACCTTATGTAATTTGATCATGTTTTTTCAATTTCAATAATTTGATTTGATTATGTTATTTCTTAGTTGTTTTACATTTTCCCCTACTATTCAAATCATTTTATCTTATTTAGAATTAATACATAAATTAATTCTAAATTATGATAAAACATATTTTTGAACCCATAATTTTTATTAAATAATTTATTTATTTTTAAATCTTAGGGTTTAGATAAATTCATAAGCATCCAATAGTAATATAATCTTATTTTGACCTTATATCTAATATCTAACACTAAAAGAATTTGATTTTGACCTCGCGCCTAATAGTTGACACTAAAAGAACTTTATTTTGATCTCGAATATGATATTTGGCATTGAAAGCACTATATTTTAACCTATGATTTTATGGTAAGTTAATAATCTCCATACATGAAAAATTTCCTTTCTAGCATCTAAATTTCAACTTTTGGTTTCTTACTTTTCAATTTGTTGAGAATCAATGGCTATATTGGATGAGCATTTTTTGTGTCAAGATTTCTAAGTTTCTATTGCATGTTGTCTTCCCATGATAATGAGCATTATTAAAAATTAGGTTATAAATCAAATCAAATCCAATAAGGATCAAACAATTAATGAACGATCTAAAAATATTCTAAATATTGTTATAATGTGCAAAATATGTGTATGGTTATCCCTACACAAAGGGATGGAAAATCCATTCTATTATACCAAACCTTCCTCAACCCCATCCCCATTCCACAAAAACAACCAAAGGGTATGATATATTAGATCAACTACAACAAACCAATACTAAGATATATTTATTAAATTTAATTTAGATAATGCCTATCTTTTATGGTGTACTTACCATCAATTTCTAGAATAGGGGACCTATTTTTTATGGTGTACTTGTTATCTATAGTTGGGAAAATCCTCAAATTTTCAAATTTATTAAGCACCTTTACCATCTTAGATAAACATTAACTCTTGCTATGTTTGATAATACCTGCTTCTATCATCTCATGTATCATATTTTCAATTTTACTCTTCTAGACATATGGATAAATGTATGGTCTAATGTTTGGCAGTGAACTTCCCAAAAGCGTGTGAATGGTATGATCATGTTCTCTACTTGGTTTGATTAGTTTTGGCATATCACCAAAAAAAAATGGTGGTCATCAATAATCCTCTGTAGATCAAGATGTGTAGACATTTTTTATGGTTCAAATTATACGAAAAAAAATCATGCTAAAAATAAATCAATTATTTTTTTGAGAATATTCTCCATCTAATGTTAACTATCTAATTTTGTATATTTTTATCATAATCCACATAATTAAAATTTCCTACCTTTATAATTGAATAACATGGACAATTTCGATAAATTCATCTATATTATTCCTAAGGTTGTGAGCCATTGGACACCAAAAATAATGTCTTCCCCATGGGAATAGAAAATGTGGGAGAACTGAATTTATAGTCTCCCATAGAAAGCTTAATACTATGGTATTTCATATAATAATTGAATATGACACCATCTATAATAATGTTATGAAATTATGGAGCTAGGTAATTGAAAAAAATCAAATAAGTATCTAACTTACTATTGATGAAGCTATGTATACTCCCGAAGTTAATAAATATTGTCACCTTTTGTTTATTTTGGAAGCCAACAACCTTAAGGGTTTGAGGAGTGTCAATAACTAAAATGGAATGATAGGAGATAATATGGTGGGAATAATTAGATTCATTCTCTATCCCTTCCTCCCATTAACTTAAGGCCATATAATATTCTTCATCTTCATGGGATATATTAATGTAAAACATTTTATTCTCAAAATAATTATGTCCTTTGATACACGTGATATCATATCTAAAACATAATCCTTTTACACATTTCTCTTTAATTTATTGAGGCATCAATATTGTAGGATGAGGAAATCATTGTGTCAAGAATTCCATTTTTGGCCATTAGTGAAATCCCTTCATTTGACCAGATCAATTTTCCTCTACCTTGTGCACTAATTTTATGTATTGAGATACTAAAATTAGATTAAAAATGTGAAAATCAAGTGAGATGATATCCGTGAGCCCACCCAAGAATATGTCATTCATTTTTTCTAAATCAATTTTATCCATCCATAAGGATGGATTGTAGAATTGTTGAATATAATCCTTGATGTGTCCTATTTCTTACAACTTTGCTAACTAAATGAATTTTTTTTTATATTTTTTTGCTATAGTGAAATTACATCACCTTATTAAACACTAAATAGTTAACAAAAATTTCTTAATTTTTCATTTGAGCGCACAACCACCTATATCAAATGAATTAATCAAGTTTAAGATATAGAGATGCCATTACCACCTTATGTGCACATGAATTTTTATGTAGATCAGATAAATTTGGCATTTTATTGATCTAAATGAGTGTATCCTCACCATAAAACATGTGCACTTTTAATTTTGGCATCATTTTCTTCAAGCCATTATTTGATTTTGAGTGTTCTAATTGGGAGACCTTGAATGGAGTAATGGAGGATTAATCTTTTGTATAGAATGAACAATAACAGTGTTCAATGTACCATTTATAGTTTCCAACTAATTCATCACATCATTCATGTCCCCTTTGAACACATAAATGTCCCCTATTATTACATCAAGATCTTAATTCTTCATTGTGTTTTTCATATCTAACTAAAGTTGACAAACCATCCTAAAAACTAGATGATCCAAAATTTCAAACTCCATGTCATCATTTATGAGGAGTTTTTCTTGGATATTTTTCCCATTCCATTAGCCATGACTGTTTGGACTAGTTATGCATGAACCCTAGGGTTGAGGGTTTCAAGCTAAAAAAGTGTATCATGGGATTATACCATTTCAATCATCTTGTCAAGATGAATACAATGACCGCTAATTTTCACAAGGGCGTGAAAAATATTTCTAGAATCTTTTTTTTCAATTAAGAAAAATTAATAATAATATAATAATGGAAAAATAATTTTTTCCTAATTCAAAAGTTGTTTTTTTTATCTTTCATCTATTAGGATAACATTAACATCACATCTAAAAAACTACATGACTATAACTTCCCCAAATAAAAGATCTAATACCACTTGTAATAAAATTACTTAGATGCTTCACATCAATGTGATAATATATCATATGATTATAAGCAAAATAAGAAAATTCATAATAATAATTGATGAAACGTCATAATACTTGATCAATATGACTAAGCCAATTTGAGTTGGCAACCTCTAAATCAATGCAATATGAGAAAAATTCAAAATATGATGATCAATGACTAACCACTACCTCTTATACACATTTTATTTAGGCCATAGTTATTCCATAGGATATTCTCACTAACATAAAAATAACATATATGAATGTGATAACATGATATTTAAATTTATTTAAGCCACAAGTCATCCCAACATATCCCTAGACCTGCTATAGGTTAAGGGTGTAGCTATATATGGTCACAACATCATCATATTTAAAGAAAAATTTACATTAACACATGTTTTGAATTGGTTAGATCCCTTCTCTTTCCTATACTTTTGAACCCATGGTTATCACTATTTTATTTAGTTCTAGTTTCAAAATGCAAAATGTACAAAACAATTAAATATTGCATAAGTTAAATAACATTCTAAATATTATAACAATTCTAAAATTAGGAACTGAGCATGATTAAACATCTATTTTACATCATTTTTATATGTTATTTATCTCATAGTTTAGAGATAACATATCATTTTTATACCACACATTCATTTCATTAGTATTCATGTGTGTTATGTAGGACATATAGATTTTACATAGAGTAAGATGTTGGACTTGCCTCTACCTAGTAGTGGTCATACTAAATTGGGATCATCTTGTCTATAGTATATAGTATTTATGTGTGTTACCATTATATAAATCCTATATTATTGAGCTATATGCTCTTTTAAAATTTCTTGCTAACATCTCTACTTTAAATTATGTACATGGATACGCTATTTGTTAGGATATAATCACATTACATGTACGCAATATAAAATAAATTACTAGTTCTATGTTCCATTGATATTATTTCTTATCCATAGTAGATTATAAATTTATTGTATATTTTTAATGGTCCTTGGACCTTGTGTTTAATTTATTGAACATATCTATGAAATCATTTTCTTGTATGTGTGACATTTGAAAATGTCTAATTCTTATGGCCCATGTCCATTTATTTTGTGTGATATTTAAACATGTCCCTTTTTCATGACATTAATAATTCCCTTTTCATATGGTGTTCAACCTCAAGTGTGAAAGTTTTACTTATGTGACATTTAAAAATTTCTCTTGTGTGTGATCCTTAGCCTTATTTTATGAAATTATGAGCATTATGTTTGTGTGCATATTGAGATTGTTAATTTTAATGAGTGCATGATAACACATCATTAAATACATGTTGTTTATTCTTATATTATATATCCACTCTTAATTTTATTCATACATATATCTATATTCAAAATTTAGGCCTTGAGTCAAGTATTACATACATTATTCAAATGGTACATATCTTACTATGTTGACATTATTTTCACATAAGCTATAGTAATAAATTATTAAATTTTATGATCATGATATTGTTAACTATTATTTTGAGATGATTGACTTTAACGATACAAAATTTATGAAAACATATATCTTACAAAGGCCATAACTGTTGATTTTTTAACTCATTTGCGTCGCACACCCAAACCAAACTCACCACAATTAGAACCAGCCTTTTTTTTTAAATTCTTGTAACAAGGAAATGAATCTAGGAATGAAGTTTAACACTCTACTTAGATAATAATCCATATCAGTGATCACAAATTATTTTTAAGGCATAGTTAATTATCACAATATCTTAGCATTATATTCTACACACACCTCAAACATCATCAAGTAACCTTTTATTATTAATTTGTGGAAGGAAAAATCAGGTCACTTTTATTAGAGAAAAAATAAAGATTCACAAGCTTTATAATCAAAGGAGAACCTAGTTTACTCATGTTCATAGTCATTATTTCCTTAATCAAAAGGAATGTCAATTAATTATGTAGTGAAGCACCATTTACATTACCATACCATGATATAATTAAATGATAAACCTCCTAAATTATATCAAGAGATGTAGTTTTGATAGAATTGGGGTCCTTCTTGTAGATCTTAAAAATAGTTCCTTGACCCAATTCAGACATATGCTTATTATAATTAACATTAATGTGGTTGAGGGAGATCCATATATGGCAAGATAATATTTTCGGTGTCTATTATAGATATAAGGATACACACTATTGGTAAAGAATGTAGGGTAACATCATTCTTATACATGTAAATTTACTTGGTGCTTTATTAGTTATCTCTTTTTAAATGTTTCTTTCCAGAATATAATAATTGACAATATAACAATAGATTATAAGAGTCGAATCATAATAGTCAGCCAATAACATGATCTTAGTGTTAACACCATTTTTCATTATAATTTTAAGATGATCACATGGGGGTGTCCAAGCCTTAGATTTTAAAATTAGAGTTGATTTTATTAACACCAGTTCACTATTAAGATCATAAACTTATAAATTTCTAGATTTAGTTAAGGGAGTTAAATCACATTAGATTCCATCACCATTTGTAAAAGATTTAGTGTTGTTTCATTATTATTTTCCCAATAAATGACAAGCTTAAGAAGGTAACATATGATACTAATATTAGTTAATTATTTATTCAAATAGCTTTCCAAGAATCATAGACAAATAGATCATCTAAGCTAACTATTTAAGCAAGAAAACACATCCTTAAAAATTCTTGTGACTTAAGGTAAATTATACTTATATGATAGAATATACTTCTTTGTATTACAACAAAGGAAATTTTTGTTTAGATAAATCCAAGGTTACAGGAAATCTAACAAGATTAAGCCATAAGTAGTTTATTACAATTTCTAGTTAATCACTACTTTCAACTGTGAGTGATTTCCTATTTCATACTATCCATTTAGAATTAAATTAAAATAGAAATGAGAAAATTATCCTACTTTACTTGTAAGAGTATTATTATTATTTAATAAGGATAATATACTTGTGTGTGTGTGTGTGGGGTATATAATATAAAATATACTACTAGATGCAATCCTTATACTCATAAGAAGATACTAAAAAATATTCTAGTAGAGAATTACATATGTAGATTATTTTATTTATTTTTTAATATAATCATATGCAACATAGAAAATTGTACGAATTTTTTGATTCCTAATATAATTTATTTTATATTGTAAATACATGTTATCAAGGAGTAAGTATAAATTCTCCCTAATTTTACAATGATGATAATCATACATAATAAGGTATGCAATAAAAAATAATAAATCATTCCAATAATTAGTTATACCAAGGTAGGGTTTTAATCGCCCTTTTTGATCTAATTGAGAAATTACAAGTTGAAAGAATATAAAAGGTACTTATTTTCCTTATATGACTAAAAGTGGAAAGGTTTATGGTTAACATAGTTTAACTCATTGAATTTGGTAATTATATGATATGGTTTTAAAATATGGCTTAATGTTTTAACCAATATAATCCTAATTAACAAAGATACCATGATGCATAAATATTAAAATTATCTATTAAGATTAGGTTTCAAATCATGAATGTCAGACTAGATTTCAAATCATGAATGTAAGACTAGTGTTTTTAATCCATTTAATAAGATTAAATCCCTAAAGAGATGAAACCACTAAGATTTTATTACATTTTTAGAATTTTTAATAAGGATATAAATTTCAATTTAACAAGTTTTTATTTTCTCTATCAATTTATCTTGTGGAAATATGGTTAATATCAACATAAATAATATTTATCTTTTCTTAAAGCATACTCAAGGAATAAATATAGTTTACCCAAGGAAGTACAAGTAACCAAAGAATTGCCATATGACATAGGTATAAAAGTTACAAACTCCTCCACATTTATCTTTATTAAGATAATGAATTGAAATATTATTTAAAGAGAAATGACATCCACAAATTCATCACATAATATCACACAAGATCTCACGTATGGTTTGGCAAAGAAGGTAGGTCAAGTTCAAATAACAGTGAATTTCACTAATTAATTATTTCATCATCTATTATAGAAAATAAATAAATTCCTAGGGTAGTTGCAACTCTAGAATTATTCATGACAGACTAAAAAATATTAACTATATAGATAAAATAAATCAAAATTCAAATTTTCATCATTATACCTGGAGTCATCAAAGATATCCCTCAAGCTCCTTGTCTTTCTAGGCATAAAAGAATCAAGAGTTGGATCTAAAAATCTAATGGAGTTGCTTGATTGAGGAGCATGTTTTGAAGGTTATGGAGGTGTTTTTGATGGTTCACCTTGATGATCTATGACTTTTTCAATTTGATCATATTCATTTTCATCATCTATTAGTATCGATTCTGAGATACCCAATGTAGTGTCAATAGTGCCATCCCATGATTTGTTTTTAATGAATTCAACATCTCTACTAATCATAATCTTATTTTTAACAAGATTGAATAATCTATATCATTTAGTGTTCTAGTTATCCATGATTCTTGTGGAGTCATGTTTTGAATAGCCTTTGTGGGACAACTATTCAAAAAATACATTGTTGTTGCTATAGCTTCACCCTAATATTCTTTTTAAATTCCCTTGGATTTCCACATGTTTGTGGCCATCTCTTGGATGGTCCTATTCTAACTTTTTTCCACTTTGTTTTTCTATGGAGTGTATCTAGATATGAACTGATTTTCAATTCCTTCATTATTGTAAAAAAAAAATGAAATCTTTAGAAACATACTCTCCCCCTCTATCTAATCTCAAGGCCTTGATATAATATCAACTCTATTTTTTGACCAATACCTTAAACATCTTGAATTTATCAAAAGTTTTAGACTTTTTATTTAGTAAATAAATGTAAATTTTCCTACTATAATCATCTATGAATGTTAATAAATATGCATTCTTAGAGTGGGTGAGAGTTTTCATTTTACCACACAAATTTAAGTGCACCAATTCCAAAGGTGCTTTTTCCCTTCTAGACATCCCTAATTGAAAATTATGCCTATGTTATTTTCTTATAATGCATGCCTCACATCTTCTTTCAGGTTCTACTATTCTTGGTAGACATATAACCATATTCTTGGTAGAGTCTAGATGTGTCTTTCATGATTGTCTTGAAGGTTTTTTGATGTAGTATTGCTATACTCTTCAAAGGATCAAATTTCATTTTGAGAGGAAATATGTAGTTCTTTATCATTTAAATTATACCTATAATGTTATTGTTTCTTTCCTTATCAAAGATTTTTCATTCTCCATTCTCCATCAAGACTCTATATCCTTTTTGAACCAACTATCTAATACTCAACATATTATGTGTCAAATTTGGATCATAATAGACATCCTAGATTGCTATCCTAAGTCTTTTCTTGGTATAGATAATGACATTCACTTTTACAAAAACATGAAATTTTTCATTGTTCCCCATCTTAATATCTGACCAAATATTTTTATCAATGGAGGAAAATAGGTTTTCATTACCACTCATGTGGTTACTACATGCACTATCCAAGTACCATACCTTTGCACTATTATGCTCAACAACATTGCACATAATGAACATGTTTGGAAAATGTTTAGGTTCACTTACATTATTAGTGGATATATGTGCACTTTGCCTTGATTGGTAATATTTCCTCTTTCTACATTCACTAGTAAAATAACCATATTTATGATAATAATAATAACACTGCATATTACCTTTTTAATACCTTTGATTTGAAGTACTACTCTTTTTCTTATCTTGAAAATTTAATTTGGAGCTATTTGATCCTTCTTGACTATCTGAACTTGATCTAACATATTAGCTCCTTCCTCTTCCTCTACATCTGAAGCTTTTGTTGTTGTTTTATCTTCCTCTCCACATGCCTCTGAAACTAGCCTAATCTTTGAAGGCTTGATCTAGGGAATAGGGTCCAAATATGTTTAATCGATGCTTATGGGTTTGAAGAGAACCCATCAATTCAACCACTTTCATCCTTGAAAGGTCTTTGGCCTTCTCAATAGCTATAAAAATTGGACCATATCTCATAGGCAAACTCTTAAGAATCGTTTCAATGATCCTTTGTTCCTATATTATTTCACTATTGATTCTTGACTAATTTGTTAACCTAGAGACTCTAGTATGAAACTCAAAATAGACTCATTACCATTCATTTACAATGTTTCAAATTCTCTTCTAAGAATTTGGATGTTTACTAACTGTACCTTATCAGTACCTCAGTAGGATATTTTAATGATATCTCATGCTTCCTTTGCATAATTTGTTGATACCATTCTTATATATATGACTTATGTCATTGCCATCCCTGTCAAATTTAATGCTTTCACATCCTTCCTCTGACTCTCATTCAATTAGGTCTTCTAGGTGTTGGACAATGCATTGTACATTGCCTGATTGGTCACATCTGTGAATCCAATGATCATACACTGCTATAAGTCATTTGAAATTAATATCTTCCTCATCTTGTTTTCTTATACATCATAATTTTGACCATCAAATGTTGGTGGATGCTGACAATTCTTTCCATCTATTCTAGCCACACTATGGATTTGAACTACTCTTCCAAAATTATAACTACAACTTTGCTTTGAATCTGAACCGACAGTGACTATTGCACTACCTTCCACAATTCTAAAAAGATCTAGAACTCTTCATGTCTTAGATTGAGCAAGTCTTAGAGATTTATTTTTATCTTTGGGTTAAATAAATACTACTACATTTCAAGACTTTCTATTTTGCTTTAAAGACCACTTCGGTTATTTTGTATAGTTAAACTCTTTGAGGCTTTTACCAAAATATTCTACTGGACACAATTTTTCCTCTCTATTGGCATCCAAATTCCTTCTTCCTTCACATTGGCCCACTCTCTTTGGCTATAGGTGGCTTCACTAAATACAGAACACTTATCTAATGTGGATCAAAGTCTACAAAGATTTTGTGGGAAGTAGACCAAAAATTAACATCTTTACTTTTATCTTATCTATTGTCTGCATATTTATTCTTTGGAAGTGGCTCACTGATCTTATTCGATGACTGGGATAACTTGATTGATTTTTCCTATAATCTAAAAATGGTTCTCCCATGGGCTTATTTAGTCAACTAACTACAACTAAACTTCTTTGTTGTTGAATAAAAGGTTGGTTTACCTTTTTAATGCATCTTTTGGCCCTTTAAAAAAAACTCCAGTGGATTTTTCCTTCCAAGATATCCTTCTAGTTGTGCTCTTCTGATCTGAACAAGTCTATGGCCTTGGCAATACCTGGGAGATCTATGTTTCTACCACAATCTTATGGCTTTGATACAAAACTAAGAGAGCCAAGAATAGATCACATAGAATAAATTCTAATGCACTCTTATTACTTGATGAAAGACTTATCAAGAGCCTCATCATATAGGCTGAATGATAGGGTAAGATAAAATAAACTTTCTAAATTTAGAATAACAAACTCCTATTTTTAGTGACGATTCAACAACCTAGAAATATCTAGAACAAGCCTACAAATTAAAAAACTACTATATTTAGAAGTGAAGAAATTACATTTCCCAATAGGTATTTAGATAGTGCATATATTAACCACATGATTGATAATGAAAACCTATTTTCCTCCATTCATAAGCATATTTAGTTAGATATTAAAATGGGGATCAATGAAAAAGTTCCTATTGTTGGCAAAGTGATTGTCATTATCTACACCAAGCAAAGTGACATAAGAGCAATCCAAGATGTCTATTATGCTCCAAATTTGAAACATAATTTGTTGAGTATTGGATATTTGGTTCAAAAAGGATATAGAGTCCTGATGGAGAATAGAGAGTGAAAAATCTTTGATAAGAAAGGAAGCAAGAACATTATATCTAAAGTTCAAATGACAAGGAACTGCATGTTTCCTCTCAAAATTTAAATTGATCCTCTCAAGAGTAGAATAATATTAAATCAAGCAACCTTCAAGATAATCATCAAAGACACATACAGAATCTAGGATTTGAGGTATGGGCATTTAAGTTTTTATGGAATAGATATTTTATTCAATAAGAATATGGTTATAGGTCTACCAAGAATAGTAAAACCTAAAAGAATATCTGAGGCATACATTTTAAGAAAATAACATAGCCCTCTTTTTCAATCAGGGATGTTTAGAAGGGTATAAACACCTTTGGAATTGGTACATTTAGAACTGTGTGGTCCAATGAAAACTCTCACTCACTATAATAATGCATATTTATTAACTTTCACAAATTATTATACTATGAAATTTTGGATTTGTTTCCTAAAGAATAAGTATGAAACTTTTGAGAAATTCAAGTGATTTAAAGTATTGGTTGAAAAATAGAGTGGATATTACATCAAGGCCTTGAGATCAGATAGAGGGGGAGAGAAAGTTTCTAATGAATTCTTAATTTTTTTAAAACATGAAGGAATTGAAGTATAGTTCACAGTTAGATACACTCCATATCAAAATAGAGTCGAAGAAAGGAAAAATAGGACCATCTAAGAGATGGTCACAAGCATGTTGAAAGTCAAGGGACTTTAAAAATAATATTGGGGTGAAGATGTAGCAACAACATTGTATTTTTTGAACATGTGTCCCATAAAGGCTATTCAAAACATGACTCCACAAGAAGCATGGACAAACAAAAAGCATAGTGTTGAGCATCAAAGAATATTTGGGTGTGTGGCATATGCACATGTGCCAAAGGAAAAGAGGCATAAATTTGATGACAAAGGAGAAAAGTGTATCTTCATTGGATATTGTGAAGACACTAAAGCATATAGATTGTTCAACCCTATTATTAAGAAGGTTATGATTAGCAAGGATGTCGAATTCATTGAAAATGAATCATGGGATGACACTATTGACACTACATCAAGTATCTCAAAATTGATACTCATAGATGATGGAAATGAAGATGCTCAAATTGAACAAGTCATAGAGAAACAAGGTGAACCATGAACAACACCTCCATCACCTTCATAACATGCTCCTCAATCAAGCAACTCTAGTCGTATTTTAGATCCAACTCTTGCTTCTCTTATGCCTAGAAAGACAAAGAGCTTGAGGGATATCTATGATGACTCCAGGTATGATGATGAAAATTTGAATTTTATTTTATTTTCTCTAGATGAACATACATGTTTTGAAGATGTATTGAAAGAAGAGAAATGGTGTAAATCCATGAATGAGGAAATACATGAAATAGAAAGAAACAAAAAATGGGAATTAACATTTTTACCTAAGGGTAAACAAGTGATTAGAATGAAGTGGGTCTACAAGTCTAAGAGCATAGCAGAAGGCAAAATTGATAGGTACAAAGAAAGATTGGTTTTTAAGGGTTATAAATAGTAACCTGATAGAGACTATGATGAGACTTATGCTCCTATTACAAGACTAGAAACCATGTGGGTTGTCTTAACAATAGCTTCCTAGCACAAGTGGAAGGTATATCAAATGGATGTAAAATATACCTTTCTAAATGGAGTACTCAAAAAAGAAATCTATGATGATCAACCACCTTGATATGAAGTACCAAGAAAGGAAAACAAAGTGTATAGGCTCAAGAAAGAACTCTATGGACTTAAGTAAGCACCAAGGACTTAGAATAGTAGAATTGATTCATACTTCACTACTAATGGTTTCAGTAAAAGTAGTAGTGAGATCACACTTTACATCAAGGAGAGCCATTGTATGATTTTAAATACTATTTTATATGTAAATGATTTAATCTTCACAAGAAATGATGATGTTTTTATTGTTGAGTTTAAAGAATCAATGAAAATAGAATTTGAAATGACAAGCTTGGGTTTGTTAATGTATTTTCTTAATATAAAAGTATGTAGTAGATGGATCATGGCATATTCATCTCTCGATCGAAGTATGCTTCATAAATATTTAAGAGGTTATAAATGTTGAACAAGAACGATGTTCCAACACCAAAAACTAAAGGTCGCAAATTGAGTAAGGAATATTACAAAAATGAGGTGAATTCAACTTTATATAAGAGCATGGTAGATATCTTCATGTATTTGACAATATCTAGGATTGATATAGTATATGCAGTAAGTCTGATTTATATATTTATAGAAACACCTAAGGATAAACATTATCAAGTAGTTAAGATAATTCTAAGATATGTCAATGGAACCATGAACTATGGCATTATTTACATTACACCAAGTGATTTTGATCTAGTTGACTATATAAATAATGATTGGGTAGGTAGTGTAGATGACATGAAAATCACATCAGGGTATGTGTTTCACATGGGTTCAGGAGCCATTTCTTGGGCATCCAAGAAGTAATCCATAGTTTTTCTTTCCACAAAAAAAGCTTAATACATTGTAGTAAACATAATAGTATGTCAAGTTATTTGGCTAAGGAGAGTCTTAGCAAATTTGAAGAAGAAACAAATAGATGGCACAATCATATTCTATGATAACATGTCTTCAATAGCATTGATGAAGAATCTAGTGCTTCATGGATAAAACAAGCACATACATATTTGTTATCATTTCATAAGATAATTGATTGAAGATGGTGATATCAAATTAGTATTCTGCAGACTTGAAGATCAAATAGCACACATCTTCACGAAGGCACTAGCGAAGGAAACCTTTGAAAATCTAAGACAAAATTTAGGAGTAATGGATGCTATAATATCCAGTGGAATAAATTAAGGGGGAGTGTTGGGAAATGTAATTTCTCCACTTTTAAATATAATAGTTTTTATGTTTATAGGCATGTTTTAGATAGTTTTAGGTTGTTAAATCCTTATTAAAAATAGCAATTTGCTATAATAATTTTACGTCTATTTTATCTTAGCCTGTCATTTAACCTATATGATGAGGCTCTTTGTAAGTCTTTCATCAAGCAATAAAAGTGTAGTAGTATTTGTTCTATGTGATTTATTCTTAGCCCTCTCAATTCTTCATGTTGAGCTACAGTTCATATGGACCAACTAGGACTCAAACCTAGGACCTTCCATTTTCTATTACAATGCTATACCAACTGAGCTACTGCCCTCTCTATAGCCAATCTATCATTGGTCTAAGTGTGGCTTATTTCCAACACCCTTCTTTAAGCCACCTACAAGTGCTTGGGGTTCCTAGCCTAGTTTTGATACCACATGTGAAGCTATAGCTCATATGGAGCAGCTAGGACTCGAACGTAAGACCTTCCATTTGCTATTGGAGTGCTCTATAAACTAATCTATTGGAATCTCTATAACCAATCCATTGGTGGTCTGTGTGTAACTTATTTCCAACATGATGCATAAATGTTATAACTGTCTATTAAGACTAGGTTTCAAATCATGAATGTGAGACTAGATTTCAAATCATGAATGTAAGACTAATGTTTTTAATCCAATTAACAAGATTTCCCTAAAGAGATGAAACCACTGAGAGTTTATTTCATTTTTAAAATTCTTAATAAGGATATATATTTCAATTTGACAAGCTTCTATTTTCTCTATCTAGAACATCTTGAGGCAATATGGTTAATAGCAACATAAATAATATTTCTCTTTTCTTTAAAACTTACTCAAGGAACAAATATAGTTTATCCAAGGAAGTATAAGTAACCAGAGAATCGTCATATGACATAGGTATAAAAGTTACAAACTACTCCATATTTATCTTTATTAAGAGAATGCATTGAAATATTATTAAAAGAGAAATGACATTCGCAAATCCATCACATAAGATCACTCAAGATCTCATGTATGGTTAGCAAGGAAGGTAGGTCAAGTTCAAATAACATGAATTTCATTAATGAATTATTTCGTCATCAATTACAGAAAATAAATAAATTCCTAGAGAAGTTTCAACTCTAGCATTATTCGTGACATATTACGAAATATGAACAATATCTCCATTTTTAAATGTAAAAAATGTTCTTTTTAATGATTAAGATGTTTAAATTAACAAACATCATATTAGAGTCATATTATTTACGATCTTTGACCGAATCTCACCTTGCATTAGTTAGTAGATAATTATATCAATATATTATTATCTTTTATTATATATATATAGACCTGACCCTATACAAAAAACATGCGGTATTGGTCTAAACAATCAGAAGAAAAATGTTAATACGGATCTAAACATTCAAAAATAGCATGTTGTTTTCAAGGTTTTCCTATAAAATTAACATATAACAAACATCAAAATTAAACTATCATAATTTAATCACACCCACCATTCACAAGAAATATCAAGATTAAACTACCATAATTTAATCACACCCATCATCATAGCAATAAATAAGGAGATTTGCAGTAATTAGTACGAGTAGTATGAAACCCGTTTTTCTCGATGTTCTCGCAAGTGCTGAAAGTATCTACCTGGTGGCCTTACCTATACTTAATTAGGGTTATATATCTTCCACATGGTTTACTTTGAAATAACTCTATTGCCATAGATCCCAATATTCTTATTACCCTGCTATCACAATTAGGAATGATAAAAAGAGTCGAGGAAGGCCATTATTCTCCAACCGCGACATTTTTAGTTTACTTTTCAAAGTTATTTGCCTCAAACTTAAAGGAAATTCAAAGCTAAAGGAGGCTATCTAATTTTTTATGCAGGGCCTATTTGAAGAGTACCAATTCATATTTGCTTAGATATTTTTAACCTTTTTTGGGATGTTTAAAAAGAATTAAAAAATGTTTTATTTAGTGCTTAACTAAATTTTTAGGGTTTTTTATTGAATAGTTTTGGTGGTTGTTTCTTCTAAATTTACAACTTAAGGTGAAGGGGCCAAAGAACATCACCAAACTTTTCAATTTAAGTGCTTTAAAATTGAACACATTTCAAAGTTTGTCTTAAATAGATCATTACTTTATTATAATTTATTGGCAAATAGAAAGATTGTGCATGTATGCTCTCCCCCCATCCCCTTTAAGGAACTTGTGGTATAAAAAACACCATCTTTATTGTAAAGTGCCTTAATCAAGGGTGTAAAAGAGATTATGTCAAGGTTCTCTCCAAAACCCACATAGATTGGGTGATCTAGAAAAAAAATTAAATCTCTTTTAATCATCATTTATTTTTGCATCTTAGCTTGTAAGGGGGACTTCATTACCTCCCATAAGTTCTATAATAAAGTATTGACCTGGGAATTCATCTTTCGATATTGCCTTCAACCCCTCTTTATAGGAGGTATATAAATTAGGATCACCCCATTAGGATGATGGTTTGAGTAGTTAAACAATCTTGTATCACTAGGGCTAAGCTCATGACGTATCATCATGTTAGATATCGCACTACACTAAGCAAGCAATGGATGTAGTGGTTATAAAAAAGGTAAGACCTTTCTATAATAAGCCATATAACATGGACCCAATTGATATGTTACTTTTCTTGCATGTTGACGTGAAATAATTGTGCATGGGATCCATCTAAAAATCTTAAAAAACTTATTAGTTTAGTTAACCCCACTTTGCCACACCTTATCAGTTTAGGGATTAAGATGATTAATTAGTTGATTTGTCTTTGCCTTAGATTACTTGGTCTTGTTTTGGGTCAAAATTTTCTTGTTAAACAAACTTCATAACCAAACACATTGTCCACTAATTTCTTTAACAAAGAGGTGTTACGTTGTTCAAGTGAATTTTTTTTCTTATTCAAATTGTCATCTTAAACATTGTGTCATATCATCTATTTTGGTGTATTTATGCTGCCCATTTGAGTCTAGATCATTTGTTAAAATTTTCTTAAGTTTCTCATTGATAATTTAAAGTTGAAATTGGACTTTTATAGGTTTTAAAGGTTGATGTGTTAAATTTGGTTTGCCATTTTCACTTGAATTGTTTTAACTTGGTTTTAATTTTTTGTTTGAATTGAGGGCCATTTATAGACTCATTATCACATTATCATCTTTGGTGAACTCAAGTCATCTTATGTATCACTCATGCTTTAGGTCATAGAACACATTTTATACTACCATTCCTATTACCATGTGGTAGTGTTGTGATACCTATTTGGTTCTAGTTTTATACTTAGAATTCTTACATATTTTCACATCATGAGTTTCTTAGTTTGCATTGTCTCCTTCCTAATCCGAAGGGCTTTCTTCTAGTCTTATATTAGCAAATCATCAAAGTTAAAATAAATTTTATGGTATTGATGTATCTCAAAAGTCTACATTTTAGTGTACTAGTGACACTCTAGGATTTTTCAGTTATCATACCTTCTTTCAATTCATACGATTTCAACCCTACCTAAGGTTGAGTAGTTTTGTGAACACATTCTTCTAATTGTGTGTGGTTTCAAGCCACCCTCCTTTTATAGTCTCTTTGGTACCTTAGTCATTTGATTGGAAGAATTTCACAATCCGTACCTTATTTAAACATTTACAAAACATTTTTCAAATCTTGTCAAACATGTAGAACTACCTTTTTAGACATAACACTAAACTACACTTACAATAGGGTTTCTTGTGGCCCTAGTTATGAGGTTGAGAATTTTTATGGTGGATATGAGTGTTACATATTGTTTGAGGATGTCACCCTCTTTGGAGATATTTATTAAATCAATCCATGTCGATTTTCATACGTCATCCTTGTCCTTCTCCTTCGATTTGCATCCCATGCTTGAAAGTCACCATTTTAGGATATCCCCCTTCTCCTTTGATTTACGTGCCAAATTTGAAGGTTAATATTTTAGGATATCCATCTTATCTTTTGACTTATGTGAGTGATAAAGCTTTGCAACATGCAAAGGTTACCATTCTAGTATATTCTCATTTTACATGTGTGAGCGAGGATACTTTGCAACATGTGAAGGTTACCATTTTAGGACCTCCTCCTTTGGTTTGCATGAGCAACCAAGCTATGAAGCATCCATTCATTACCATTATAGGCCCCTTGCCTTCATAAATTGACCCTATTTTTGAAGAACTTCCATTTTGAATAAGTTATTTTTGATCCCTTCTTCAATAGTTTAATTTTTAGAGAGCCCATTATTGAACCACAAACCATTGTTCCTACTAAACCAAATGTTCCCTAATTTAAAAAAAAATGTGCCACTATTTGATCCAAAACATGAACCATTACCTCTTCAAGATCCATCTTATGAGGAACAAAATGTGTTCAAAATTGATTTTTTGTAACCAATTGTGAACTAAAACCATGATGTTAATGTTGAAACACCCGTTTGTGACAAGTCAACCTGTGATGAATCACTTATTCATATGTTCCCTATTTTTAAAGAGCCTCATCTCCTTGATGAGCCAGTCTATATAGAGTTATCTCTTGATAATTTTCCACTCATTGAGGAGTCTCCTTTTGACATTTAAGATTCTATCGATTCATCCCTCAAGTGGTTCCCTCTCTTTCATGGGCTTCACTTAGATGAGCTAGTCTATGTTGAACCCTTCTTAGATGAATCAATTTTTATAGAGCCCATTATTCCATCATAGGCCATTACTTGTTCAATGCCAAGTATTCAATATAACATAATTATAGAATCAACCATATCAAATGAAGAAACAACATTAAAGTCAGGTTTTATTTTATAACCGACATCGAATTTAGCATCAGAACAAGAATCAACATCAATTATGACATCAGGTTCAGAGTCCCTTGTATCAAAATTAGATTTAGAAATAGAATACAGTATTAGTTGTCACAACATTGGTTAAAATTGCCTTAAAGATCAGTTTGAATATATTTGTGATCATTGTACAATTTTTAAGGATGATTACTTCAGCATCGACATACATTCTCCAAGTATCTTCTATGAGGATTATGTTGAATTCCATCATCCCATTATTCCCACCTAATATATCCATTATATTGACATTCCACCTCCCACAAATGTGAATTGGGATTGATAAAATCACACATTATTGAAATGCATCCATGGTGACATATCAGGGGCAGAATATCAGGGGGACTATGACCAAATTCATTTAGAAGAAGAAAACTCTCTTAGTGAAACCTTTTCAGAAGTACTAGGGGATGAGAAAAGATCAAACTTATCATATTTTAATGAAACCTTTTCAAAGGTGCTAGAAGATAATCAAAATCAAATGTTAAAATCTCTTCATGAAACCTTTTGGAATGCACTATGGGATAATTAGGACAAATTCATTAGTGAAAATCTCATCAAGGAATCAACAACTGCTCACAAAATTTCTTCACTATTTATTAAATATGTTATTCATAATCAAATAAATATAGCTTCCAATCTACAACATAATCAAATGGTCACTACTCTCAAGATCAAACAACATAAAAATCTAGTGGTCTTATCGAGAGCATCTTGAGAGGTCTTCGGCCCTGCCACAACCAAAATTATGTCAAATCTAGCATTATTAATATTATGTGTGACTAAAAGTCTCGATCTTAATTTGTTTCCCATTTATATAAATGTCATTATCATCCACCTATTCATTACCCTCTTATATCATTTATCCTAACATTATTTACCATCACTGGTAGCACTTTCCTTTGTAGAGGCTATAAAGATATCTTGTCTTGACGTTTGAAGGAAACAAACTCAATGACCAATAAAGATCATGAACACATTACTGAGATCTAGATCAGAAATGAGTTCTTGATAGATTAGTTTTTTGAAAGGGTTTTGGGTAGCAATTTTTATAAACTAATCATTCTGGTTGTCTCATATGTTGACTAGGACATGCATCTCTATGTTAGCAGGAGTATAAGAAACTATTTTTCATTTGACATATGGACCATTACCATGCCTTTTATCTTGGGAGTAACCCTATATACCATTTTATTTAAGGCATATTTTACAGTTATATTCCATTTACCATGTTGTTTGAACTACATTGACTTAAGGTCCTTCAAGACTATGTAGGGAGTGCTCAATTACTATTGAGGTTAGCTTGGTCACCCATTTCTTCATGCCCTTGCCATTTTACAAGTATCTTGTCCCACACTCCTCTCCATATTGAAAGAAACATAAACCACACTCTCATTTTTTTGAGAGCACACTAAGCCAATCATTGCTTGGGGGTAAAATTTTTTCCACTATAGCTAGTTTTCTTCTGATCATTTTCCTTATACCATTTCTTTACTATTGACCAAGGCATGTTTTTAGCCATCCTGATTATCCCATTTTGATCTTAGTTCCTTTGATTTATCCTACACTTTATGTGGGGGGATTACAATCTAGTTGTAATTTTTTTTATTTCAATGTTGAATAGCAATCTATGAACATAGTATGACATTTGATCTAGCAAGTTAACTTTCATCTATTATCTTATCTAGTATCAATGATTATAACCACCTATGGGAAAATTATTATTATTTTGGTACCCTTGATTATAAATACCTTTGGGAAAATTAGAATTATTATGTTGTTTCTTAATTATAATAACCTATGGTAAAATTAGCCACAATGCCTTTTAATCATACATTGTTGTATCATCTGGTCATCACTATTATCATTTATCCTATCATTCACCTTTGTTTGTGAACTTCTTGTGACCTAGTTACTTTTTCATCACCTTTTATGTGGGAATAATTATTATGACTTGGGATTATTTTGGGGTTATGTAGGTCATGCTCAATTCATGTTGAGGTGAACTCAGTCTCCCTCTTATCATACACTCTCACCATCTTTGAGATCATTTTAAATATTGACACACTCTTTCCGTTTCATGAGCACTCTTCTACGATCTCTCCATCTTGCAAGTTAGATCATTATATTTCTCTTAATCCTCAATCGAGTTGAGATGCTTATAAAATTCCAAAAACTTTTATTTATTTGATTATTATTATGCTAGTCTTTTGTTTTCTTGTTTGGTCTTGCTTCTTTATTTTATTTTCCAGTTACATCTTGATGGTCCACATAGATCTCGATTATTCATATCTTGATATCATGTTGTTAATATGTCTTGTTTTCTTTGTATTTGTCTTTTATTTTTTATTTAAACATAAATAGTTATAACTCTAGTCTTGGTCATTGTTTTACCATTATCCTTAGTTATAAGTGTTTACATTTGAACTGTCTCCATGCATTTGAAATGCCATGTCATTATGATTTCTTCATACTTATGATACCTAATTTTTTTGGCTATATCAAGCATGTTGTGCTCTAGTGTCAAATTCTTAACGTCAACAAAGCTCTGATGAACAGTTCTTAAGATTACTATGCATAATCTAGGCTCATGATATGAAAATAGGCATCTAGGTACAATGCATTTTAGCACTTTGAATTTATGCTTAGATGTGCATCTCTTCACATACATCATGAGTCTAATCAAATATTTGGTCAATTTTCTTCATCCCTCATTCCATTCTATCCCACTTTCTACGAAAACTACATTAGCTTGAAGTCTTATTAGACTATGTAGGCAACGCTCAATTTCTATTGAAGTCAGCTTAGCTATCTTTCATTCTTCTTTTCATCTCTTTCATCACTTTGTGCATTCTCATATGCTTGGTTTTATATGTCTTTTTCTAATCCATTATACCATTGCATATATGTTTGCACCTTCTCATTTTAATCTATCTTATAAGTTATTTCCTTCAGCTATTTTGCTTGATAACTTGCCCATCTTGGGGCACCACATCTAAGCATACTATGAGAATTAAATCAACCCTATAGGGGAAAACCATTATTTATTATTTATCAATGATCAAAATTAACCCTATTATGGCATAACTATCTTATCATTATCAAATATGCTCTATTAGGTCACTTCTTATTATCATCTTTATGGAGACCATGTTCTACCTTTTCCTCTAATTCCAAGATCTCCACACTTTTGCCCATAATGGAAATGTTTTAGTTTGAAATTTGTCTCAAGATTGATCAATACCATAAGCATGTAGCTTGCACTCTCAAATTGGGTGCATTCAAAGTGTGTCCCTTACATGTTTGGATTGAATCCTTCCTATTACCCTCATCATTAGGGCCCATTATACCTATAATTATATTTTAATCGTTAATGGTAACCACATGTGCAAGAATTAGCTCATTTGGATGCGATCTATTCCATAGGTTAAACTCTCATTGTCCCTCTCTTTTTGAGAGTCCATCCTTCTCTTCCATCCTAGTATGTCCTCTCAAAGGGGCATCATGGGTCATTTATAATTTATTCTTGACAACTCTTTTCTTTGAAAAGATGTTGCTTTACCTGAATGTCTCTCTACACCTTCTCAAATAGGGGGTAAATGTATACATCTAATTCCTAACACCATTTGTGTTCAAATTCTCAATCTTACTCAAATTTCACTCAAATGCACATTTTAGGTCAAAATCACTAAATATCCTAAATTATTTGAACTTGTTATTTACAAGTGTTGATTTAGGCTAAAGTATCCCTAAATGTGGCAATACATTTTATGTGATACCTAACTTTGATCAAATCATTTTGAGTCAAAATGATGATTTCATCTTTTTGTGATCTAGATCACTCTTTTCTTCTAATTCATTACTACACGTCACGTACCTTTGTTATTTTTTGTTGGAAAAATCCTAAATGGGAATATAGATCCAATGCATCTAACATCACCTTCTAATTCCTCCTAATTCAAATTACAACCTAGAAATATGAATTTTTAGCCATTTTGATTAATTTAGGGCCAATTTCCAAATAATTGCATAAATGTTGATTTAACTTGTTTAAAGATAATTAATTCAAATCAAGATCTTAAGTGATTTTCCATGGAGGTTACTGAATATTTATTTTTGTAAATTGATTCCTTTTAATTGCATCACCTAGTGACATCATTTCTTGAGAAGGCATTGTTAGGCCATAAATGCATAAAATATCTGAATCATAGCCTCCCATGCCTCATTAATACCCCTTATTCCCAAATCATGATGAGGATATTTATGGATTTAATTATAAATATTAGATTAATTCATGGCCACCCATCTCAATCTTGAGATGGATGGTAATGGTTGATCCTGACCAATCTCAAAAATCTATAAATAGGATGCCTCTCACTGCCATTTTTAAGCTCAATTATTGTAATGTTATAATGCTAAAATATCTTCACATCTCATTTGCATTTTGATTATTTTATTATTCATATTTGGATTAGCTTCAGTTGATAGGCAATTAGATAGTTTCAATATCATGAGCCTAGGTTTTATGGAGTGTTCTTGAGACATTGGAGGAGTGTTTCCACCTTTTTTGATGAAGACAAGAATGCTTGATCAAGGGGAGAACATGTTTTTGAGCTGATTTTGAGTAATGGAGTCACTTGGGAAGGTAATTGTTTACTTTCTTTCATTTATATCTTATTTTTATTATCAAAAAATTGCATGAATAGATTAGCCTGATTTAATTATCTCTCTATGCATTTTTCCTTGATTTCTAGGACTAATATTTCTTGCACATCTAAGTCACATATTATATCTCTTGGAATTGTCAATAATAAGGAACAATTACACTGCTTCACATTGAGTAAAGCTTCACTATTATTCTCAAAAATGATTCAAATGATTTGGATTAGTTCTTAGCCAGCTAAAGATCTTATTCTATCTAAGTCAAATTAAATAATTAAAAGTATTTAAATAAGATAGAGATGCATGCACATAGAAAAAGAGCACAATCATACTTGGGGCCAATTTGAGCCCCTTAAACTTAAATATGACCATATAATGTAATTTTAGGTTTAATCATCCCTAGTTTCATCAAATAATGAACCAAATAATCATTTGGTTCAATGACATACATATTTATTAGT